>PVJS01023881.1:0-29174 GCA_004027185.1 Glis glis
CCCCTTCCCTCCCTTTCATGCTCCGGATAGTGATTGAGTCTTATAGGTTTGTGTATGTACATCATGTGCTATAGTGTGTTTCCCTCCACTCCCCCCCAACTCCCTCAGTTAGGTCACCTTCTTTGTCCATCTGAAGATTTCTTCTTCTTCCTTTCTAAGTCCCTTCTATGTCCCATTCTATCTAGCTCCCACAGATTAGGGGGAACATCCGATTTTTTACTCTTAGTGTCTTACTAATATCACTTAGCATGATGAATGGATTGTGGACATTTTAATTTCGTCAAAGTTCAAGACTGTCTGAAAACTGAGAGCAGAAAGCTTGTTGAGAAAGGGGCCCCCTTGTTCTCTGCTCCCGTTCCTCTGCAGTGTGCAAACGGCCTCACTGGACTGGTCGGACCCGTTCACACTTCTTGCTTCTTTCCCCTGGGGTGTCTGTATGGGGAGCCTGCAATCTGTGGATGATTATGTTCCTGCTTTATGATTCTAATTTGTCTCCCTTTTGTACAGAAGGTGGCAGGTTAAGGGTAAAATATAAAATAATGGCATTTATTGGGTGATTGATTTTTCTACTGGCAATGTCATAAATATGACCAAGCGCTTCCCTTTCAGAAATGGAATGAGAAGCAATTCCGTGAGATTCTGAAGCATAAATTTAGAGCTATTTGCAAAGCCCAAACAATATACAAGCACAGTGATGCCTGGAATATGTAAGTTAGCCTGAACTGTTCATGTAAAGCAGCCCAGAAATGAGGGTTGGATTTATAGGCTTGAACCACTGATGGGTGTGGCAGGCTTGCTTTGCGTGTGCCATGTAATAAGACCTACAGTACGCTCTCATATCTACACTCCAGAGGCACCTGTTCCCAATCGAATAAAAAATGTTTCTCTATTCATAGCTCCTGCCTCAATTCATTTCAAAGACTGGAAGAAGAAGCAGAAGAAATAGTTCACAGCTGGGGATGACAGGAAAGGAGAGATGCTATCACACTGCCCAGGGATATGGATACACAATAAAATCTCATAACTCCCCAAGAGAACAAATTTCAATTGATCCCTTTTTGTGCACAAAATGTCATATGGTTCTATTTCAAATATAAATTAACTTAAAATATTTAAATATCCAAATATAATTGAGTTAAAATATTTGCTTACTATTAACAATATTATAATGATTGGTAGTTAATTTTTAACTGTTACTTAAAAATATTTACATGTACAACTTGCTTGCTGCATGCAAGATACGTTTTACCTCCAACAATATACTGCAATTTATTACCTGGCTGACTGTGACTGACACTCGGAGCTCTCTCACCCCACATCTGCTCAGAGTCTTTCTCATTCTCCTCTAATTACAGTCAAACTGATTTTCTGTTTCAACACAGCAAACCAAATTCCAAGGGACTCACAGGCTTTGCCTCTCTGGCTACAGTCCCTTTTGTTTGAATTCCATCAAACTTATCTGAAGTGAGAGTCTCAAGGGAGACAACACGGAAATAAAGGATATTAAAATTCTAAGCCCCTCCTGCAGCGTTCATATTTTTTCTGACATTTCCCCAAATGTCAGGAACTCTATCTGCTGAGATGCTTCCCATTTTCTTTCATTTTCTTTTACTTCCATGAGAGCATCTATTTTGCACACACACCCATGCACCCATTTCCCACCTAAAAGATTGGAATGGCAAACCCAGACTTCAAGTCGGAAGTAAAGAATGATGCAAGGTAGACTTTGTCCTCTCCAAATGTCTCTCTACCACCAACATCAACATCTGGAGAAGAGGGCTCTGATGCACTGGTCACGTTAATTGACAAGTCCACACTCAGAAATCCATGAATTCATTTATTAACTGGACATTAACCAGGAGCCGATCCAGGAGCCAGGCCTTGTGGACGACACAAAATCATCCCTGTCAGGAGGTTCACAGTCCAGGTAAGACAGTTCCAATCAATAAAATGTAACCGATAATACTTTAACAGCATGATCTTTAACGCTGTGTTTTATAAAGATATCAGTCAAATATAATACAAATCTGTGTGTAGGTAGCCCTTAAAACCCTTCTTTTCCCCTAGTATGAAAATATTTCCAGAAAAGTCATTAGAAATTAATGAAAGGCCCCAAGTTTGGGGCTTATGATACTATCTGTGTGCTTAAATAATTCCACGTGTCCGGCTAAGAACAGAAGAAGTGTAAACAGATTGTGAATGTTTTCCACCTCTGAGAATACCTCTAAAAAAAACATCAAGAAAAGAAATTAGAATGTTAAACCAGAACGCAGGGAATGTGTCCGTCACAAATTCAAAGGACTCGCCATTACAAAAACCCATGTTTTCATTTCTTTTCATCTTAATCACGCTATTAAACCTTTAACAAAATCAACTGCGAGTCATTTATTCAATATTCCCTCCTGGGTTAAAAATAATACATCTTGTGTTCTGCCACACTTAGAATTCAAAGAGAAAAACAGTGAGATTTTTTAATCCTGGGACCTTAGTTAATGAAATGCGGGATGGAGAAACAAATTTTATGGCAATCCATTAAGATCACCAGCCCAGAAAACACAGTTTCATGTTTAATATTGGCTTCTTCCCCCTGAGGAAAAGTCAAACTTTGAACTCAAGATGTAATTGGTGTCTGTCTAGCCTTAATATCCCCAACTGGAGAAGGGTGTCTACCAGATGGATGATAATCCAACAAAACCAAATGGGTCTTACTGACTCTTTTCATATCTCCACTGCAGGGACACCCCTAAATGAGGTTAAAATTACAGATGGAACTGAATTGTCCCTTGTTCTTCTGTTGCTGGGCATTTGGGGCCAGCTGCAAACCCCACAATATATGCAGTTACCCTCAGAATTTGCACTTAACTAGTCTAAAGCATACAGATCCTTACAAACCTAACTACCCATCCATTTCAGTTCACTGCGACATCATGAGAAGGATAAAACCACAGTAATAATTTTCATCTTAGGTCTGTTTCATTTTATTATTTGTCTCTCCACCAGGTTACGATGATAGCTAACCATGTGTTCCCTAAGCCAATGTGGCATGATATTTTTTAACCCATGGCTACTTTTGATCCCCACTTAAAAAAATCCAAGTCTTTCTATGTCCCTATCTCCAGACTTAAGTGCAGGTAATCTTCCCTTGGGAATCTCCATCCAGAATTGTTTCTTATTTCCTTCAAGATCACCATATATTTTTATGCATACGATAGTGGTTTCTGTTTCAGTGTTCAGGACAGACATGTGTATCTGAAGATTTGGCCTTAAACGTCCCTAGTGTTGTTCAAGCCAGGCCTTTCATTGTGGCCAATATCTAGATGGAGAAAAGACCCTCAGCCCTGGCCCTCAGCCAAGCCGTCCATCTGAGCCGGAGCAAGGAGAGAGCCCACCTGCCCAACAGGGACATTCGGGTTCCGGAGAGGCCTTTCCCAAAGCAGTCTCAAGTCTAACAGCTGTTAACTGGTGTGTTATGTAACTGGTAACATCTCCCCACCCGCTTCCCAGGCAGGGCGACGGGTGTGTCGTGGTTCAAATCAACTCTCCAGATGTGTGCCTGGCGTGGTGGCGCACGCTTGTAATCCCAGTACTTGGGAGACTGAGACAGGAGGATCGCGGGTTCGCGGCCAGCCTCAGCTACTTAGTGAAGCCCTCCACACTCAACTTAGTGAGACCCTAAAATAAAGAATAAAAATTAGGGCTGGGGGTGTGTCCCAGAGGTAGAGTATTCCTGGGTTCAATCCCCAGTACCACCAAAAAAAAAAAAAAATCTTGTTCCTGGATGCCTAAAGGAGTTCTTTTGAAAAGACACCTAAATGAGAAACTGGGACTGATTGGGACTGTTATTGGGACTTTTTTCTTTGAGGTGGCTAAAAAGAAATGGAGCCTTTTGCTTCGTCTCGGGCGTGGTGAGTCCAAGGGCAAGAGATGAGGATGCATTTTGTCAACTCGGAGCTTAAGATTTCAGCGTCAGCTAATGCACGTCGGCCTACATTTTGATCCCTGCTAAATTATCTTCCAATTCGTCTCATAGATTGCTCCAGGCACATCTGACATACTTTAATACCAAAATGTAAATTAGACACCCCCACAAACCACCTCCATGCGCTCACATTGCCCTAAATTTGGACTTTTATTTCCTCGCTATACTTGAGCTGTTCTTTTCAATCACATGTCATTCTACCCCAAAAAAATGTTGTCACAGGGGATGAAGGCAATGTTGTGTTGTAAAGCTGCCCAGTTTAAAGCCGGCTCCAGGCAAAGTTTGTGGGTTCACCTTCCCCTACCAGGCTGGAAGACCCAGCAGTGCAGAGCCATCTCTAGGAGCATGAGCCCCTTGTCGGTGCTCTCTACCCATTCTGCTCTCTGCTCTGGCTCGAGGGAATGGCCAGTGAGCTATTTCTGCAGCAGGCACTGAGCCCTGGGGGCCAAAGCAGGAACTACTTGCCCACCAGACCCAAATAAATCCTGAGGTCCAAGGAAAGTCTGACAAAATCCATTGCTTCCACCCTCTTGGATAACTAGTCACACACACGAATACAGGAGCCTCTGAAATCCATTCTCTCCAGAGACTTATTAAAACTAGAAGCCACATTTATTCATCCAACCAAAAAGAACCTTTGAGAGGGGACCCAGGGCCCTACCCAGAAAGGAGCTTCTGTTCCACCTTATTAAATGTTTTAAGCAGATTTAAGTTTTTAGTCAAAGGACAAAGTCCTGCTGTCTAAGGAATGCATGCCCAGGACCTTGGAGAGCAGCCAGGAGCTGGGGTCAGAGGGCGGGGCCTCAGGGAGGAGGGGGGAAGGGTGCAGGAGAGAAAGGGGACAGCTGGAGGATGGTGAGCAGGGGGACAGGGTCTGTGTCTTGGGGGCTTTTACCCACACTGAAGGAACTAAGGTGGGGTGCTTTATCTGGTGACATGCTGGGGGCGGGACAGGATGCAGTGCAGAGCGCCCTAATTACACGTTCAGCAGAAACAAGGTTGTGACCCCAATCGTGGGGTGAGCTCCAGCACATGTGCACCTCCCTGGAGACCCACAGTTAAGTACCCTCCATGCTGAGTACCCTGGAGGGCTGGTGAGGACCACGCTGGGCAGCGTGGAAATGGTTGACTGAGCCATAGTCCTGGGGTAGCTACCTCGACCCAAAAGAGGGGCCCCTGAGCTGTGCTGGGTTCTAGATCCTTCTTCTACAGGAAACCACGAGGTTGTATGTAAAGAAAAGCCATCTACACAGCCATCCTCTCATGGCGAGCGAGGTGAGCTGGCCACAGCCCCAGGAGCTCCCAAGGTCTCTGCAGAGTCCAGCAGAAAGCCCCTCCCCCAGCAGACAGGCAATGGAGCCCTTGTCCCCACTGCCCTTCCTACTTCAGAACCCAACTTCTTTTCCTTACCTCCCACCCTCCTGCTGGTCCCTCCCTGGCACCCAGCTCTTCAGAGAATCCCATGTGCATTTGGATATCAAAATACAACTGCCCATCAAAATCAACTGCCCAGCACTGCGGTCCAAGCCCTGGCCCCGACATTCACCAGCTGGTCACCTTGAACCAGTTAGTTCACTTCTCTGAGCCTCAGTTTCTGCATCTGTCAGTTGGGAATAATAATGGTGCCTCCTGCGTGGGGTGGTTGGGAGGCCCAAAGGAGGGGACAGGTGTGTTGATGTCTGGCACCATGCTCAGCACCTGAACCACGAGGCAAACGTTGGTGGCTGTTGTAGCTGCTGCCACTGCATTACCCACTGGGACCGCATCTCCCACCCCACACCAGCCTCCTCCTGCCTTGAGCGCTCGCTCCATCCCAAGCCCCGGTCCTCAGTTTTGTAGAGCCATGCCCTTCTGCCTGCCGTGTTCCCTCGCGCGTCACCCATCAGAGAGATAAGAGCCCGGAGGAGGCACTGCATTTCCGAAGTTGTTAATTTTACTCTAGACTTCCAAAAAAAGACCACCATCTGTCAAACGTTATTTTAAAAAAAAGACAAAGAAGATAAAAAGATCTCTAAAAGTAATTATTTAAGTCCCAACCGAGAGGAAATGAGAATGGACTTGGCTCAGTTCTGCGAGATGAAAGAGGGTGGTGTTCACAACCCCAAATCTGCTGCGTGCAAGAGGAAGAAAGGGATTACAGTCTTTTTTTAAATACATGAGCTATCAGTTTGCCCCAACAGAACATATTCTGTAGACACATATTCAGAGAAACGACCTGAGACTTGAAACCAGCTCCTCTCCTGACAAAGCCCTTCCCGTCTAAGAGCTACCTGTCTACACACAGGTTTTTCCCTCCAAGCGCTAGATGGTCTCCCCCCCTGGTGCTGTGATTAACTGCAGGTGTACTTCACACAGCCCAGTTTTCTGCGGGAAATGCTGGCCCAGCTTCCCCACCTCTTCTGAGGCTCAGTTTCCCCAGGGGGCCTGCCGGCTAACACTCAGGAAGGTGCCCCCCCCCAGGAAAGGCCCAAAGTCGCACTGGCTGGAAGAAGCACCGATCTTGAGACAGATCTTCAGGAGAGGAGAAAGCAATCGGCTTTCTCTTCCCGGGTCTAAAACCCAAAGCACTTTCCAAAGTCACAATTAAATCAGAAGCAAACAATTAATCCCTTCCTCTTTGTGAGGCTAATTTAACAAGTTGCAAACGAAACGGATTTCTAAACTGCCATTCAAACCAAGATATCTAGAGCATCAGCCCTCCAGGCAAATAATTGCAGGATGGATGTACTCTTCCGCACCGCTGCGAACCCCTTCATGTCTGCTGAGACTTCGTGTGCAACGAGACCCCCTTCTCCTCACCCCCCAAGTTTCCCTGTGCAAGACCAGGGTCACTCACCTCGCTCATGGTGGCTCTAACTCCGCAGCCTGGTCCCCACCGTTCAGCACAGAGAGCACTGCTCAGGGGTCGCCTTTCCACCGGTCCTGGCTTTTCTCTTAAAAAGAGCTGCCTGGTGGCATCACGCCTCCATGAGCCAATGGGATTGGTTCACCTGTCGGACCGGCTGCAGGCATCTGAGAGCAGGAGGAGCCACCTAGTGGGGCCGAGGAGAACTGCGTGGTAGGTCGCTGCTCCAGTTCCACCGGGAGCGGAGGAAATGCAGCTTTCAAAAGACAGTCAAGTCGAAGTCAGAGGCACAGAGGTGGACGCTGGGAGGCCACTGCTGGGTTATTCGTGGGGCCTGGGATGCACACACATCAAATGTCAGCGTGAAGGAGGCTTGCCCTCCTAAGGAAGAGGTGTCCTGCAAACACAAGAGCATGCTGTCTCCATCCCTCCTGGCCTCCCGGAAGCTTCCTTCCCTCCCTGGCCTCCGCAGCAGAGCTGTGGCCTTCAGTGTTTAACATTTCTGCACCACCTTCTCCCCTGCCCCAAGTCTGTCCACTCGCTTGTACCCCAGGCTGCTTACCTGAGCTTACGGTGTCAGGCAGGACCAGGACGTGAGTTTGAATTCTCCCAATTTTAGTCACACCGTGGCAAGAAATGAGAGCAGCCTTTCTTATTCATGGTTGTCATGACCTCACCAGCCTGGGGAAGGAAACTGTACCCAGACACAGGCTAAAGGTTAAGGCTCACAGGCTCGGACCTGCTGAGCCTGTCTGGGCAGAGAGTCCAGTCCTTGTGCTCAGTCCTGAACTTGTGTGACCCTAGACCTCCACAAAAAAGACATTTTTGCATTTTCTTCCTATTCCCTAGCCAGTCCTAGGATGGGAGTCAATGGGGCTGGCACAACCACACCAAGTGTCCCTGACACCTCCCTTAATGACCCTCCTCCCTGTGCATGGACCCCTGCCAATATCCTCCTCTCCTCAGTTCAGCACCTGCTGTGGCTTCCTCCCCTGGACTGCCAGGCTGATGTTCCCCGTCCCACATCACAACCGCTCTCCACATGTTCCCAGGGGGCACCGCAAGCTCAGGCTGCCCGCGGAGGCGGAGGCCAGGGACCTGGTGCAAATGAGTGGTATGATCAGCAGGCAGTGAGCCTGCGTCTCTCCTGTGGCTCCTTGGGGGGCCACTGTCCACGGGGATTGAGTCCATCAATGGGGCTGTCCAGGAGGGTGTGGGGCATTCGTAGGACTCATAGTTCACAGAACGACAGAAGTGAATGGTGTGACATGGAGTGCAAGCATGTATGTGTTTATATGTATATTACATGTGTATATATTGTATGTATGTATGTGCTGTATATACAGATGGTGTGTTTATATATCCTGGACACATGGATCATTTGCAAAGTACTAAAGGCAGCACCCTACTTCTCTCCCTCCTCTACCCATCCTGGCCTCCAATTTCACACCTGTGAAGGCCCAGGAAGGATGCCTTTGGGGGCCCCCAAGTGGTTAGACATGGGAGAAAAGGAGAAGGAAGAGGAAGAGGAGGAGGAGGAGGAGGAGGAGGAGGAGGAGGAGGAGAAGAAGGAGGAGGAGGAGAAGGAGAAGGATTGAGATGAGGAGCTGGGGCCACAGTGTCACCTGCAATGTATAACAGTCCAGAGCAAGGTGGGCTGACTCACACTGGAGGAGCCTGTCATTTCCTAGAAGCAGAGCCACACCCTTCAGGGGACACCTGTCTTGTTGGGGATTTGTGGTCCGGGACCCTTGAGGTGGAGAACGAGGTCCCCCGGGGGCAGCTGTCACAGGGTCCCATGTGTGGTTTTGCTGGGTTCCAAGAGAGGGGAAGAGCAGAGGGGCACAGAGCACCAACCCGCATCTGCCATCCTGCCTGGAGCAAACCTGAATGTGCTCAGAGCACAAGGACATGCAGAGGTTTGCAGCCGCCTAGCGTTTGGGGACAGTAAACAGCTGCTGGGATTCCTAGAGGAGGGCAGGGATCAGGTGCCAGGCTGCTCTTTTGCTGAGAGGAGTGTGCAATTGTTTGGGATGAACTGGGGAGTTTTAAAGACTATGGGAGAGCTGGGCATGGTGGCACATGCCTGTAATCCCAGGACATGAGAGGTTGAGATAGGAGGATAGCAGGTTTGAGATCAGCCTCAGCAACTTAGTGAAACTTTCAGCAACTTAGCAAGACCCTGTTTCAAAATAAAAAGAACCAGGGGGCCAGGCGTGGTGGCACTGGCACGTGCCTGTCATCCCAGTACTTGAAAGGCTGAGACAAGAGGATTGCAGATTCGAGGACAACCTCAGCAATGTAGAGAGACTCTCAGCAACCTAGTGAGACCGTGTTTCAAAATAAAATATAAAAAGGGCTGGGGCTATAGCCTGGAGATAGAATGCCCCTGGGTTCAATCCCCAGTACCACACATACCAAAAAAAAAAAAAAAAGCTGGGGTGTAGCTCAGAGGTACAATTACTCTGGTTCAATTCCTAGTACCAACAAAATTTATGAATAAATAAAGACTATGGGAGAGAAGATGGATGATGCCAGGGCCTGAATTGTGCCCCGAAACTCATGTGTTGAATTCCTACCCCCTAGTTCTTCAAAATATGACTATATTTGGAGACCAGGTCTTTAGAGAGGTAATTAAGTTAAATCAAAGTTATTAGGGTGGCCCTAAACCAACACCCCTGGTGTCCTCAGAGAAGAGGGGATCAGGACACAGACAGAGGACGGCCACAGGACACGGGGAGAAGAGACGGTCTACAAGCCGAGGAGAGAGGCCTCAGGAGGGAGCAGCCCTGCGGCGCAGTGATCTCCGACCTCCAGCCTCCAGGACGTGAGATTCAGTATGTGTGGTCTCAGCCCCGGCTGTGGCACTCAGGTGACAGGGCACCTGCAGAGAGGTTTCAGAAGAATGGACAGCCCTGAACTCCTGCTTCCCCAGGACGTCTTCGTGGAACCACCACCTCCCGTTCAGGCGTGTGGAGCTGCGTCTGTCCTTGAGAATACAAGGCAAACGCCAAGCGTGTCGCACAGGGGAGCCAGCCTGCCGTGGGACATCGGGGCTCAGGGGTTAAGCACATGAGTCTGAGCGTGCACCCGAGGCCAGTCCACCTGAGCTCACGGACAAGGTCCACCTGCACCCTGGCTCCGAGCACACCTCCTTCATCTCCCCCAGGAAGGCCCCATGGATGCTCCGGGTGCTGCGGGCACCCCACAAAGACAGCCCTCGGCCAGAGGATTGCAAAGGTTCCCTGGACGGCCTCTCAGAACCCCCAGGGACAAGCACAGGGAATGTCCTTTTACCTTCCCGTGAGGTTATGATAAGCGGTCAAGTTTGAGAACCACTGCTTGAAGTGATGATAACACAGTCTCTCTCTCTCGCTTGAAGTGATGATAACACAGTCTCTCTCTCTCTCTCTCTCTCTCTCTCTCTCTCTCTCTCTCTCCCCCCCCCTTCCAAATTCTCCAGGCTTCCTTCCCCTCATACTTCCTGACCACCCCTCCCCCACCTCTTTTAGGATCTGCCTGCTTATTATTTATGTTTATATACTGTCGTCCCTCAGTATCCCAGGGGATTGCTTCCAGGACCTCTGTGAATACCCAGATCTGCAGATGCTCAAATCCTTTTTTAAAAAAAATATAGTGTAGTAGTTGCATAGAACCTATGCAAATCCTCCTCTATACTTTTTTTTGGTGTGTGTGTGGTACCAGGGATTGAACCTGGGCCATTCTACCTCTGAGCTACACCCCCAGCCCTATTGTTTATTCTTTATTTTGAAACAGGGTTTCACTAAGTTGTGGAGGGCCTCACTAGGTAACTGAGGCTGGCTGCGAATCTGCAATCCTCCTGTCTCAGCCTCCCAAGTACTGGGATGACAAGCATGTGCCACCATGTCCAGTTCTCCTCTATACTTTTTATTTTTTTATTTCCTGTGTGTGTGGTACTGGGGATTTAACCTAGCATCATTCTACCTCTGAGCTACACCCCCAGTCTTATTTTTTATTTTGAAACAGGGTTTCACTAAGTTTTGGGTGGTATCGCTATGTTGCTGAGCCTGGCCATGAGCCTGCGATCCTTCTGTCTCAGCCTCCCAAGTACTGGGATTACAAGCGTGCACCACCACGCCCGGCTTCTCCTGTATACTTTAAATCATCCTGGATTACTTACAACACTTGACAGTGTAAATGATATGTAAATAGTTATCTTACCGTATTGTTTAGGAAATATGAAAGAAGCCTGCACATGTTCAGTATAGATAGAGTTGTTTTTTAAATATTTTCAATCCATAGGTGATCTACAGATTTGGAACCCAATGGATATGGAGGGAAGACTACATTTTTCTTTTCTTTCTTTTTTGTTTTTTTATAGTACTAGAGATTGAACCTAAGGGCATTCTACCTCTGAGCCACATCCCCAGCCCTATTTTATTTTATTTTTTAAAACAGCGTCTTACTAAGTTGCAGAGGGCCTAAGTTGCTTGAGGCTAGCCGCAAACCTGTGATCCTCCTGTCTCAGCCTCCTAAGTACTGGCATTACAGATTTGTACCACCACGCCCAGCCTATATTTTAATTTTAAAGAGCATCAATACACTCCATCATCTGACTTTCTTCAGATCATCCAAACACTATGTTACATGGCAGATGGAGTCATGAATCAGAAGTTCAGAACCTGAATCCTCGACATGAGAAATCATTTTGTGCATGGCCTTGGCTCTCCATTCCCCAGTGTCTGATTCTCTCCACAGATAATACAGAAATATTAAAACCTTGCATCTGCCAACCTAAGCAAAATATACGCACTAAATATATTGAGCTGGGAAGTAAATGTTGAAGGAACTTCAAGAGAATTAGATCTATAGCTTCGTATATTAGACCTTGTAGAAAGCTTCACCCTTGCTGAATTAAAATATAGACTTGTGGCTCTATAATTCATGAGAATATATATATATATTTTCTGCTGATGATAGTCTCTGGGTACCTATGCAGTCCTGGCCCCCAGCATCCCCTACCCTAATAGGCAAACCCATGGGCTCCTGTCTTTGATGCCTTGTCTTCTTTGCTGTTGTCCTGAACTTTACTCTTTCCCACAGATCCCGGGCTTCTGCAAACCTGCTGCATGTCACCGGGCCCCAGGCTGAAGGCTTCCGTGGTTCTGTCTGCAGACATGGAAATGCCACATCTATCAGCCTCTCCCAGAAGCATCTCTGCATTTTAATGACTTGCTTTGTCAGGTTGTCTCTCACCTTCTGGACTTTAGGCCCCTTGAAGGAGGGAGAGGCCAGGCCTACCATCTTGTTCACTCTTTCAAGGCCCGTACCTGGCACAGTGCCCCGCACAGGGTGGGCACCCCAACCACTTCTGAATAAGCACTCCAGTGGTCACTAAGCACGAAAATAAAGCTCCTGTGTTCTATGAAAGTAGCTCCACTTCTGAAAGCCAACATGTAAGAATTTTCTCTTTTAAAAATGAGAAAAGAGGGTCTTTCAAAAACCTCTGCTGTCAAATTTTAATCCAGCGTTCTAAAATGTTCAAAAAATTGGCAAAATAAATCTGGTTTAAACTGAGATGATTGGGTTTTACTGCTTTTTAGAAGGAAAACTCTATTAGCATAAATATTAGGCTGCAGCTTTGCAGGGGTTTAACCAATGACCCTGCACGGAGCTACGCTGCCCCTGCTTCCTCTCTCCTGTGTCTTCTAGACTCTGCTGGCTTCATTTATGTCGCCAGTCTACATCACAGATAGGCGTGTCTTATTATTTCTTGAAGTTATGGAGAATTTGCTACCTTTGATCTACACACACACACACACACACACACACACACACACACACCTTTCTCCCTCTCTCACCTAAAATAACTCGTGTTTTATGCATACAGTCTTCTGACCTGCTTCAATGCTAGGTGAGGTCGTTTTTTCTTTTCAAAGGACCAGCCATCAGGAGAGAAGTGAGTGACATGAGCAACAGCCACGGGCAGCTCACGTCCAGGCCCGTGCCTCTGTAGACCTCTGGCCCATCTCCTCTTCTCATTGTGATGCTATAGTCTCACCTGAAGCTGCGTGTTCTTAGGCTTTAAATTATTCCCTGTTCATGGCTGAAAAGGTCATTTTATAACCTGCAGTCTCTTTCAGCTCAATTAACTGTCCACGCCCGTCCTCCGGACAAGGGCTGTCTGGGCTGCTCGCTGAGTCCACGCGTCACCTTGCAGTTCTCTCCTGGAGGAAAAGGTCAGCGGGTGTTGGGATGCAGAGAGCCACCACTGGGCGTTGAAGGTCACATCATGGGCCTGCTGATAGGCCTTCCTATTCTCAGCAGCCCTGACAGCTTTCAGAATTGTGCTTTGTTGAGGCCTTAATTATTTTCCCTATCCCCACTTTTGAACAGGTGATTTCTCCAATTCACCCTCCACAATGGTTCCCAAGATTGCAGATCGATGGTTCTTTCTACAGAGCAGGCCCACTCTCCTGGTGCTGTGGATTAAATCATGTGCCTCCAAATATCATATGTTGAAGCCCCCAACCTGGCTGTATTTGGAGAGAGGACCTTTAAAGAGGTAACTGAGGTTAAATGAGGCCACAAGGAAAGGGTCATAACCCAGTATAACTGGTGACCTTATGAGAAGAAGAGATCAGGACACAGAGATGCGCACATATGAGGACACAGGGAGAAGACGCCGTCTGCAAGCCAAGGAGAGAGGCCTCAGGAGCAACCAGCTCTGCAACACCTTGATCTTGGACTTCCAGCCTCCGGGATCTTGAGACTATATGGTTCTGTTGTTTAGCCACTAAGTCTGCGGTATTCCATTATAACACCTGAGCTGACTAAGTTCTCTGGACTGTTGTCTGGACCATAGCCAAGGCTGGATTCTGCAGTAGACACAGTAGCAGTCCACCCAAATCCCCACCATCTCAGGACTCAGAGCTCAATCTCTCAGCCATCGGGATGGCTGGGGATGGACTTAGCTCTCAACTTAGTGACCCCATAGAGACTATTCTCAACCTAAGGGAGGTGTCTGGTCCCAAGTCACCATACTACAGAGGAGTTCTATCTCCCATATACACCTGGCTCCCCAGTCCCAGCTCAGGGTAACTCCACAGTCACCCACCCCAGCTCCGAAGTTTTCATGGGATCAACTTGCACATTCGTACTGTTGAATCAGGGCCCAGATTCTCCCTCTGGCCCACCTTGTCCCTTTCGCTCCCTGTGGGTCTGGTTGGAGGCTTTCCCCAGCATCACTCTACAGTCTCATCTCCGCTATCTTTGCTCTGGGCAAGCTGACCTGGCCCAGCGGTGCCGGGAGCGGTGGGAGAAAGCAGACCCCAGAGCTGGATCCTCTGCTGAGCGGGTGGCCTTGTGGACCCTTCATTGGACACAGGTGCATTATGGAGACCCCACTGAGTACAGCAGGGTGCAGTGCTGGGGTGTTCACCTGGAGAAGCGGCGGCACACCTGTGGAAAGAATGCACCTGTGGGAGCCACGAGTCAGATATTTGAGAAATACGTGGGACAGGCGAAGTGTAAGGATAGTAGAACAAGGTGGCTACTGCTGCAAAGATAGAGCCTATGGAGAAAAACACGGCAGGGCCGGGTGATTAATCAGGAATTCAAGACTAAGTATGAAGCCCAGTGGGCAGCAAGCAAAAGAAGTCTCATTTCTGTGGGCCACGGGCAGACTAAGCTGAGGGGAGGACCAAGGCTTAATCATGAGATCGCAGAGTCCAGAGAAAGCTAAATTCTCAGTGCTAGTGGTGAGTTCTGCCAAGGCCAGGTTCTGATGGAGAGGATCCTTAGTTATGGGTGGATGTGCATGAAGATCTCAAATTCTCAGATCCCTCGTGTTCCTCTGGGTCTGCAGGACTGGTGGCCTCCTCCTGCCAAAGGCAACTTGTCCTGGTGCTTGAAGATACGTGAAGGTTTCTGTCCGGGACAGCAAAACATGCCTATCCCAGGAGCTGTGCGACCTTCCCTCCTGGCCACCAAGCATAACTAGGTTAGATCACCACAGGCACTGGTGGAGGACCTGCTGAGCATGACAAGGGAAGAAAAGGGCTTGTTATGGTTTAGGTCTGGAATGTCCCCCCAAGATCTCATGTGCTGAAAGCATGATCCCCAAATGCAGAAAGGTTCAGAGCTGAGGCATGGTTGGAGGAGATGGGTCAGTGGGGGTGGGGTCTTGAAAACGACATCTGTCCCTGACCACTTCCCCCCTCTGTTCCCTTCTGCCATGAGCTGAGCAGCCTTCCTATACCATGCCCTGCTACCATGATGCTTCTGCCTTGGAATCAGCCGACCATGGACTAACCTCTGAAACCATGAGCCAAAATAAACCCTTCCTCCTCTAAGTTGTTTTTGTCAGGTATTTTAGTCATGAAAAAGCTAACTAATACAAAGCTACACTCAAAGGAGCTATAGGACTTGACCAACATATCCTAGCAGGAGACATGAGAATGCTATGGGGCTGAGTTCTCAGAGTGTTGGATCAAGGATGGAAGGAATAAAGTTGGACAAGAAAAAGATGATTGACATGGAAACCTACCACATGATATGTGGCTTGACTCTCTTACAAAGACCCCAAAAGATGATACCAACAAGTTTCCAGCATGGCTTTTAGAACCTTGGAGAAGGTGGTGTCCTGAATGACTGAGATAGAAATACCAGAGTTGCTATAGCAAAAAGTGAGAGAGGAGATCAAAACCTTAGAACAGAGGAAATTCTAGAGTGCACACACATGTAAGTTTGGGAAAATGCAATGAGGGCTCTGTCCCTACCAAAGTGATAAAGAACAGCCTGATGAGAGGGGCTCAGTATTCCTGAGTAGTTCAGTGGTGTCTGTCCTCTGCAGCCAGGAATGGGGACAGGGGAGGCCATTACACAACCAGCTTCATGATAGCAACAGGGATGGAAGGATATAGAAATAACAAAGGCCAGATGGCAACATTTGACCATCCAAAGCAAGGTGAATGCAATGGCCAGAATGAGTGGAAAGGCCTGAGGGTGGACAGCAGTCTTGACTTAGCGCTCCGTGAATAGATGTGATGGAACACAGTGCCCACAGAGGCAGACAGAGGGGCACCCAACAGGTGAAGCACTTGATCTACATAGTGGTTCTAGAGGATGAGCAGGGTCACCCTCCACTCCCACCACAGAGGACATTGACAATGTCTAGGCACATTTTTGGTAGTCACAACTAGGGTGAGATATTTGTGGTTGTCACAGCCTATGCAGATGAGGGGTCTTATATAAATCTAATGTGTAGAGACGAGGTCTCTATACAGGGTCTGCTCTACATGCTACAATATTCAAGAATTCTCTTCATAGTAAAGGGCTTACGGAGTATTTGGCCCACTGACGTGGATATTGCATAATGTCAGGGCCCTGGATGGGCCCCTCGGATGGGCCCTGTTTCGTGTCAACAGAAGTATGACAGAGAGCGTACTCTTGCCATGGGCATGTCATGTATTCTGAAAGTGCAGACAAGGCATGACCGTTAGCAGGTCACCGAGGAGACTGCACGACTGAATCAGAGAAAGGATGGAGCTACAGAAAGAATGGCAGAATCTGTGAAAGATTCCCTGCGGTCTTTGAGCAATTAGTAACAATTAGTGCAATTAGTGCAAGAAAACTCCCTGGAGCTAAAATGGAGGAAAACTCCCAAGGCCCGGGGAAGAACTCCTGGAAAATTTCCAGAACTCCCACAGAATTGGGAATCATTCATGGAGGAGCAACCTCAAAATATTCAAGCATTGGGTAAAGGCCCCACAGGCCTTAGTAGTAAGACTCAATTATTCCCAGAATAAAGACTGCTCCTGACTCACCATAATAAAGCCAAGAGTAAGCCTTAACAGAACCAAACTGGCTCACAGCCTACTTACTTGCATGCTAGAAAAAATAATCCAACACTCTTTAATGGAATACAATGATATCTAGCATCTAAAACTATGAAATTTACAATAACTGGCATTCAAAAAGTACCAGATATGCAAAAAATAAATAAATAAAAGGCAGAAAAATATGATCCATTGGTTTCCTAGAAACTAAAGGCAGAGATGATGGAATTAGCATACCTTCCCTCCTGTACCCTGCTGTGATCCTGGCTCTGGGACTCTGCAAATGACATTTCTGCTTGGCCAGTCACTCCTGGGCTCTGCTAAGAGGGAACTGGGTAGAGATTCCACAAGGCTGCAGGAGGGAGAAGGATGCTCCTTCCTTTCTTCTCGCCCCGTCCTGTCTTCTTGCTTCTTCCTATCTTCTCGCCCCCTCCTGTTTATTTATTGCTCCTTCCTGTTTGAATCCTGTTCCTACTGGTGACAATACTTCACCCTGGCAGTGGAAATTCCTCCAGTTTGTGTTTTTTGCCCATTTTCAGAGCCAGCACCAGCAAAGATATCTAAAGATATCAGCACCAGCCAAGCTCCACTCACCTCAGAAGCCTGAGTTTTAGCACTCTAGGTCCTTTCTGTAAGAATCTGAAGTTTAATAATTCCAGTTCTTTACTTTGTTTCCCAGCCCAATTGTAGGTACCTGCTTCCTGCAACTGCAACTACTGCCTGTGTTAGTCAGCTTTCTGTGACTGTAACAAAATACCTGAGGTAATCAACTTACCAAAAAAGGCTTATTTGGGCTCATAGTTTTAGAGGTTTCAGACCATGATCAATTGACTCCATTGCTTTGGATCTATGGTAGCATACTGTGGCAAGAGTATGTAGTGGAACAAACCAGTCTACCTCATAGCTGGGAAGCAAAAGAGAGAAGAAGGAAGGGGTTACGGTCTCCTAATACCCTTCAAGGGCACACCTTAATGATCTAAAGACCTTCCACTAGGCCCCACCTCCTCTTAAAGGTTCCACCGCCTCTCAATAGTGTCAATCTGGGGACCAAACCTTTAACACATGGGGCTTGGGGGACACTACAGATCTCAACCATAGCACTAGCTCTGTGATACCTTAGAGTTCTCTTTTATTCTTTGGATGAACTAGTCAACAATTTTATACTTCATTATCAATGTTTATATTAAATTATGTCTGGGCAAAAGCTTATGTGGATTCTGTCTCTGGTGAGGCTGCATATATAACTCTTATGTGAATTATGCTTAGTACTCACACAACCTAATAAAGGAAGTAGTTTTACTAACCTCATTTTTGCAGATTATAAAAACAAAGTGTCTGAGCATGGTGGCTCATGACTGTAATACCAGTACTTAGGAGGCTGAGACAGGAGGATTGCAGGTTCAAAGCCAGCTTGGGCAACTTAGAAGGCTCTTAGCAACCTAGTGAGACCCTGTTTCCAAATAAAAAATAAATAGGCTTGGGGTATAGCTTGGAGGTAGAATGCCTCTGGGTTCAATCCCCAGTACCAAAAATGAATGAATGAATTAATTAATTAATAAATAAACATAAAAACAAGGTGGTTCAGAAAAAGTAATGTGCCCAATGTCCCATTAGTTGCTGTGAAAGCTTATTGTTAGAGATAAGCAGTTGGACTCCAAAATGCTTTTGCTCAACTGCAAAGCAGCACATATGATAACATGCCAGACTCATTCACTGGCTATGGAGGAGTCAACAGGGCTCCTAAGCAGCCTGGGGTCAGCCCAAGGTCACACAACCTTCCAGGAGAGAACTGTGTGGGTCAGGAGAGAAGAAAAGGGTCTTCATCTCAGGCAACATCTACATGAGAATCCCAAGTGAGATGAAATTAAAAACACCAGAGAAACAGATCGTGTAGCTGCTGTTACCCACAATATTAACTTCAATTCCCTGGATTCAGACAATCCAGCTATTTCCCCCAAGAAAAGCAGTTTATATGGTTATGAAGTAAATAAAATTGATCATGTTTTTTTGTTTTCCTGGGTTTCTTAATATGGTGGATACCACTGTTTTTCCATGCTTTAAAACAAGAGTTTCTTATGCCAAGCAAATAGATAAGACAAAGGTTTATGGTGTGTGTGTGTGTGTGTGTGTGTGTGTATGTGTGTGTAGTGGTGGAGGCTGGAGACAGAGGTAGAAAGAAAGTAAACAATCACAATATCTCCCCAGTGGCGCCTCTGACTGTCCTAAATTGCACAGCATTTAAATGGGTCACAAAAGAAGAACCATAAATAGTTACCACTATCTGGTCCTAATGCATATGCCATTAACATGCTGGGAAACTATACTAACCTCGTTCAGAATCAAAGTGAGCGTGACATCCAGAGCTGATGTCCCACAAAACATTGGTATCACTTTAGTTATTTCAAGACTGCAAAGATTGACAGAAAACAGCAGCCAATGTATTCCACGTAATAGGAACACTTGCTTTAAACAATTCCAAATACTAAATCATACTGAAGGACTTATTACCAATGGAGTAAAATTGGAAAAATCCTCAGTCGATTAAATTCAGTGAACTAAATGTCTTTAGAAAAATCTAATTCCCTAATTAAGCAGCTGAGAGGTGGGAACGGCAAGCGAAAACTGGCGGAGTGTCCCCACCAGAGCAGCAACAGAGTTAGCCTCCGAAGTGAGACGCTTCTGCTCAGGCACGATCGGGGAGAACAAGGCTTAAAAGTGCATGAATGCAACCATCTATCTGGAACCCCAAAGGCAGGGCTGTTTTCATCCCATGGAGAAATTCCATTCTTCCTCTGAAAAATAACTGCTGGAACTAGGTACCAGCAATTATCACCCACAAACATTTGGGGTTGTAAAATTCTGCTCAGTGGCCCTATTTGGGCCAGAATATTATAAGGTCCAGAAATTCACCTACAGCATCATCTCTACCCAGGACATTGAAGTGTGGATAAGCCCGCTTCCCCCTCCACCAGAAATGCATAGCCCTCACCAGCGATAGTGACAGCTGTAGCAATGCCTGTAGGGACACGGGATTCTTCAGAGTCCTGTTTAACCCTTGATCTCCAGGGCCATGGAAAAATGCCCAAAACCTCATAAGGGACCAGAACTACTATGGAAGTGGGCCAGACACGTGTGAGAACGCTGGTCTAGAATATTAGGGAATGGATGAACCGCTATAGGAAGGGGCTCTTCCCTTTGACAAGGGAGGACCCAGCAGTGGGGAGAGAAGGAGGGCTGTGGGAGGCCCGTGGGATTCACCACTCACAACATTCACATTGGGAGGACCAAGGGCAAGAGGAGGCTGGTGGGAGAAGGGAGGACAAGTCTAGCAGCAGCCCCTCCCCACCTTCGGGACAGGAGGGCTGGACCTGGCAGAGGTACCAGGAAGCCACAACTACCATCATGGAGATCATAGAAATGGAGAAAGAGTTAAGAGGAAGTGGGCCAGAAGTTGTGAACAGATTGAACATATTTTTGGAAGAAAATGAAGAAGAAGAAGTTTCTTGGGAAGAACTTGAAGAATTTGGCATTCTTATGGCGAAAGAAACAGAAACTATAAGTGAAGATGGTTGTTCAGAAAGAGCCCATGATATACAAGAACACCTCAGAAAGTGTCCTCAGGAGAATCTTATCATTGACAAATGAAAAGGGGCTTGATATAAGAACTAAGAATGTTGGTATAGCCAGGCGTGGTGACACAGGCTTGTAATCCCCATACTTGAGAGACTGAGATAGGAGGATCGCAGGTTCAAGACCAGCCTCAGCAACTTAGCAAGTCCCCGTTCCAAAATAAAAAATGAAATAAGGCTGGGGGTGTAGCTCAGAGGTAGAATGCCCCTGGGTTCAATGGTTCAACCCCTAGCAACACACACACACACACATACACACACACACAATGAATGTTGGTATAATTACAAATGAACAGTTCAGAAAATCATCACGAACTTCTTAGTATTTATCACGATGCACTTTCTTCTTAGAACCACTTTTGCTTCATTCCATAAGTTTTGAGGGGGGCCTCATAGAAGTATTGTGGCTCTTACCTGGGTACTTTCCTGAGACTACACCTGGTGAGGCCAGTCTGAGGAGAACCCGGCAGCTCCATGCAGATCCATATCTTCCTGATCAGTTGTACAATCATCAGAAAGATTTAACCCAAGGAAAAGAAAAGAAAAGGACTGGCTGGAATGTTTTAGACTCCTTTAATATTCTCCCTTAACTTTTTTTCCCCTAGTTTTATATGTTTTTAGGAAAGTAAATATAATGGCTCAAAAAGAAAAAAAAAGACATAGTAAGGGAAGAAACCAGAAAAAGTCCCCAAAAGGTTTCCCCAAGAATTGCTGATCTCAGGAGAGGACACGAATCCCAGAGCCAAGTCATGGAAAAGCCCTGGGAGAAAGAGGAAACGAATCATGCTTCAGATGAGGGGTGTCAGGCTGAGCCACTCGCCCAGCCCCTCGGGTCAGGGGACCAGGCTGCAATGCAAGGTGGGGACAGGAGTGAGAGAAAGAGCTGCCTCTGTAAGACCGTGGGTCCTCTTAGGCATGGAGAATTTCCACAGGAGAACGCAGGGTTGAATGAACATGTAACAGGGAGGGACTCACTACTGGCTGCCTGAGAGCTGGCCAGGGCCATCTGCCCAGGATAAGCCACCATCTGTGGCTGGCCGTCAGGTGAATGCATGGCACAGTTACTGCATTGTGCTAGGATAGCTTTGGTGTCATCCAGGAATTCATGAGAACCAGGGCACATTCCCAGAGCAGACACGGCAGCCTCTTTGTGTCTCTCAGTCTGAGCCCAGAAGCGAGGGGATGGAGAAGCAGCCTGTGCCTGGCTGCATCAGTCGCTGCCTCCTCCCAACCCTGTGTGTGAGGAGATTGGACAGAAGACTCAGGAAGAGTTCAGAGGGACCAGGGAGAGAGGATGCTGTGAGGCAGGCAGCGTGAGTCTGTCCCTTTCTGGTCCCACAGGGCTCCAACAGTGTGAGAACCAGAAATGGATGGAATCGCCTTGCCTTCTTCATGAGTTCATGAGAGGAAGACCAGACACTAGTTAAAGTGGGGAGGGTAGATTTTATTTAGTAGCAACTATTGAGATAGGGAAGAGAGTCCAGTGTGACCCAAACTCAACTCTGCTACAATGATCACCAGGAGACGTTTGAAAGACCAGAGAGTGCTAAGGGGCAGCCACTAAGGGCACCAATGGGTCAGCCATGTCATTGGGCCACCTCAGTGTGCTAACTGGCACTTATGGCTCCTTGATTAACCTTTGGAGGCAGCCAGGAGAGGCTTCAGGGAGCCCCGAGAATGAGGGTTCTGACCGCAGACCCCAACCAGCTCTACCTGTCATGTTGCAACCCCAAGGACATGTCCTGATTACAAGCCCTGCTACGTTACAATCAAAATGACCGAGTCCAACATGTCCTTGAAGGCCCCGTCAGGGCCTGGGAGATGACCCAAACACCCTGAATCATCTGTGACTACTGGACTGATGTCATCCTCACATACCTCCTCCTACCCACCCCTCACGAAAGTCTACTATAAAAGAGGAGTCATGAACCCCCAAATGTGTGTGTGTCTCTCTCTCTGAAATGGCCCGCATTCTCTCTTGAATGTGTATTTCTTGCCTTCCTAAATAAACCTGTCTGTAGCTCTACTCCCTGTCTTGGAAATTCTTTTCCAACCCATGGTCCATGCCACAACAGTGCTTCTCCAGAGGAGAGACAGACGTCTCGTGTCTTTATGATGAGAAGCATTAGCACAAATTAGAGCAAGGTGCCCACCAAAGTGAGGCCCTCATCCTTCCTCAGCAACTAGGAACAAGAGAGTTATCTCCCCAAACGTGGGGATGTCAAAGTGTTGGCTGGCTGGCAGATACTTGAGAAGACGGTCCTACGATGCAGATTTATGTCACAGAGGCAGAGAAAGATTTTACGATCACAAGCTTTCTATAGTAACTGCTCCAAGAAAGGGTTCAGGATCCCATCTGCATGTCACCAGGTTTTGTTTGGAACAAACAGAGAGCAAATTGTTCTGGCAGCCTGGAACTTTCCTAGGCAGGAACTTAAGGGAGCTGGAGTCACTGTCCCAAGAACACAGCCCAGAGCTCTTAGAGGCTACACTAGGGCTTATTTAAGACTCCTAATGGAGAGGCTGGGGAAAACCATTCGTGCTGAGAGTCTGCAGTTTTTATAGGCCAAAGTTGGGGTCTAGTCAGGGGGAGGACTCAGAGGGACCTGGCTAGGGTTTAGACAAAGAGGATCTTTGTTGAGCTGGACAATCATCTCCATGAACTGCACTGTCCTCCCCTTGAACCATCTTGGTGAGATAGTTCTAGGCAAGGAGTGGTGGGCAGTGGGTACCTGGAGCATGCATTCTGCAAAGATGTGGTGAGGAGGGTGCAGAGCAGGGCTGCGTTGAGAGCCCCGGAGCAATGAGCGGCTCAGAAGCAGAGCAGGGACCCTTCCTGCCTGGGTGTGGAGCCAGTGTCTCAAGGATCCGATGCTTCAGGGACATCTGGAGCAATGTCCTCAGTTTCGACATTGGTCTTCCACGGCAGGCCATGGTGTGGCGAGCCTGTGACACATAGCTTGCAGGCAGCAATTGCGGATAAGAGGGAGCTGGAGGCAGAAAGAGCAGGAAGAGCGGACCCATGTACTCGCACAGCCATGAGCACCAGGAGCCACCCTGCAGGGAGTCCCAGGGATCCCCGCAGGTCAGCTTGATAGGTGTTCGTTTCTAGCCATCAGACTGGCAAAGATGAGGTGATCAAAACTAATCACTGCAAGGGAGCAGCGATTAGTCTAGTCTAAAGTCTTAGTCTAAAGCTTCTGAGCCCCAGGATGTCTGTGTACTCACAACAGACCCCCTATGAGCCCCCAAATCCATCTCTGAAATGGAAGAGGTTAAATCCATGGAGATGAGATCAAATCCAGCCCCGCAAGGGTCAGCTGCCAGCACCACCTCATGACTCAAGATACTCACACCCCTGGTCCTTCGGGGTTTATTCCTATTGTGGTACCCATCAGCCTTCTTAGCGTCTCATTGAACATTCATTTCCTATCAAAGCAACTGAGATGGTAGGACAGGACCTTTTATCTACAGATGGAAGAGGGGGAACCGTGTACCCCAAGACCAATGAGGATGACTCAGGTCCAGCCAGAGATCTCGAGGGAGGAGAAGATCTTTTTCCTCTGGGACAGGAACCCAGGCTTCGTTCTATTTCCAGGGTAAGTCCTGTGGGCTCTGGGTTTCATTGATTTTATTTGGAAGGATGCCCTTTCCTTTTCACATCTGTGACTGTGCACTAAGAGGCTGGCCATCCCCTGGGGAGATGGCAGCACAGTTCCCACCGCCGCCACCCTGCCACGTCCACATCCTCTAGAGCAGTGCAGTTGGGAGAAGGTGGGGGGGCTTGCAAAGCTGGACCAGGGTGGAATGGGTACCCTGCAAGGTGGAATGCTATACCCTGCAGCACTGGACTGCAAGGTCAGGCAGTTTATTTGGAAGCCTCAGATGGCTGCTTAGGTCCTGCCCCAGCCAGCCCATCTATGCTTCTGTAGTCTTTGTGTGTGTTTGCCTTTCAGTCAGCTTTCAGTTACTGTGACAAAATGCCTGAGATAATCAACTAAAGAAAAGAAAGGCTTATTTCAGCTCATAGTTTTGGATTTTTCAGTCCATGGTCAGTTGGCCCCATTGGTCTCCTATGTTGAAGCTCATGGCTGGAGGAAGTATATTACTAGAAGTGTGGCACCTCCTTCAGCCATGACCAGGTTCAACACATGAGCTTTTTAGGGGATACTACAGATCCAAATCATAATACATGGATATATCAGGCTGTCTGGGCTGACAAGCTAATCTGCCACCCATCTTTTCTCTTTCCCTTTCTCTCTCTCTCTCTCTCTCTCTCTCTCTCTCTCCCTCTCTCTCTCTTTCTCACATACACACACACACATACACCACCACCACCACCACTACCATCACCACCACCACCATGTATCTTTGGGCCATACAGTTTATTGACTATGGCCTATCCTTGGCTCCCAGAAGTGTAAGGAAAAACAAATGCATGAATAATTATGACCAAGGCCTGGGGGGGTGCAGGGCTGCTGCGGGAGCTGGTTATATTTCCAAAGTGCTTGTAGAATGTTGATGATTCACCTTAAAAGTCAACTCTGGCAAGAAAGTTTTAGGAAAACCTCCTATCTCAAAAGAATTTCGCTAAGTGTCTGATGAGTGGAGAATCTGATTCTCATTGTGTAACAGACACAATCCATTTTTTAATAAATTAAGTGTATTATTTTTTCATAATGATGGGATCTAATACTTATAATTATAAAAATAAAAGAAGAGTAGCATAGATGTCTAATGCTGTCATGATTCTTTTCAGCATCGGAGGATGGAACTTTTTTCATGTATAATTCTATTAGTCGGTGCCGAAACTATTATTTCCAAGTTGTTCTGAGACTTTTATGAAGATAAAACCCTGAAGATAATTAGGCTGGAACAGTTAAGTGGTGACAATTCAAATACAAGGAAAATAGGTGCTCTTCTTACCCATAAAAAGTACACAGGATGAAGAGCATTCATAGGTAAGAGTCACTTGATGTAGCAAGTGCCCATGTTCTTGCTCAAAAAGCAGTTCAATTATGATAATTCATTTCCATTTTATCAAAATTAGCTACACAATAAATAAGTGGATCCTGGCTAAAGTTTCCAAAGGAGTGACGAGACTAATTCCAAAGTAGGAGCACATGAAAAAAAAATCTTTAAAAGTTGGGAAAACAGGAAAGTTTCCTATTGAAATCGTTTTTACTTAATAACAGCTACCAGTTTCATGGATAACTTGCATTTTTTTTTAATTATGGAACAGTGAAAGCTACATTTTTCTGCTCTAAAAACATTCATCTCCTGAGGAATCAAATTAGGATGAGCGTATTTACATTTGCATTCAGTTTAACTTTGTTTTCTAAAGGGGAGTCTGACGCAAGGTTCTTTTTCCACATTCTTTCCTGGTGAGCAAGGGCAGGCACTAGGGTTTGCTTGGTTAGGCATGCTCTCGTTTCAAAAAGCAGCAAACACACTTAGCTAGCTTGAGCAAAGAGAAGAGGGAAGCAACTGCAGGGAGACAGGGCTGCCTCATGGGGGCCGAAGACAGGAAGGTGAGTGATCCGCAGGGAAGGCCGGACATGAGTCCTGGAGCCCTGGGAAGCCAGGAAGTATTGATGACCAGCTGCCACCCTCAGTCTTTGCCAACTGGCCTTCTCAGCCACTCCGGCCTCATGAGAGATCAAGGTGGCCACCCTCAACCCCTGAGCTCATGCAGAATGGTTTCTGTGTGTACATGCGGTCAGATTTCCCAGTGTTATAGTTTGGATATAGAAAGTCCCCTGAAAAGCGAGTGTATGAACAACGCAAAACTGTTCAGAGGTGAAATAACTGAAACATGAGGGCTCTGACCTTATCAGTGAATCAATCCGCTGATGGATTAATAGTTTGAATGGATTTACTATAAGCAGGTAGGGCATAGCGTAGAGGAGGTACATCACCTTGGGGATTGTATGTGTCCTTGGTCCCTTCCTCTGGCTCTCTGCTTCCCAGCTTCCCTGAGTAGCTTTCCCCCACCACTCCCATCCACCATGATGCTTCTGCCATGGAGCCAGCCAACCATGGACTGACCCTCATGAGCCCAAATAAACGTTTTCTCCTCTAGTCATTCATGCCAGTATTTTGTTTACAATCACAGAAAAGCAAACTAAGACATCTAGAAGTCTACCCCGCGTAGCAAGCTGCCCACCCGTGGTGGGTAGACTGTACCTGGGAGATATGTGCACACAAGGGGCGAGTCCTGAGTCTGGTGGGACCAGCCACATACTCAAAAAGGGCTGGTCAGGCAAATAGTCCGCAATCCATGGAAATCACCTCCCATGTCTGCTTAGAGCTCAGCGAAGTCTCCGAATGGTTCATTTCTTTTGTCTGAAGAAATCCAGGATGCACGTGGGCCCGTGTTTCTATAAAGGAAGCAATGGCCCTTGGAGCAGAATGATGGCTGGTCAGTCAGGCCCATCCCACACCTGGCAGGATGCTTAGCACCTCTGCCCACCCACCAAGTCCCAAAGGGCCTCTCCCCAGTCACTGGGACACTGGCCAGCCCACCTTCCTTCCATGTGCCTCCACAGTGCTGCGTCCTGATGAGACACATAGATTTTGGACCAAGCCTTTTGAGACGGACAGGTGAAGATCCTGAGACACAGCCAGTCACATAAGATGCCTGCCTCTTCCAGCCTACTAACTACATGACCTTAGCAAACCCTACCACCCCTGAACTGTGGCTCTTTGCCATACAAAAGAAAAAAAAATGAATAAAGTACTTCCCCCTAGACTGGTGAGGACAAAGTGAAATCAAGTATTAGGCTGGACCATATGAAACTTTTGCTTTTGTAGGTAAACAGTCAAAGGCCTTCAAGTTCCCACAGTTCACACTGACACATCAGGGCTTTGGCATGGTGCCTGGGTGCAGAGAGAGCTCCCTAAGTGGTAAACAGCAATCCTAGAAGGCTGTAGATTCAACGTGGACTGCAAAATACAATCCAGCAACAACTTCCACATAAGAGTGCTGTGCCCGTCCCCAACCTTGGGCAGAACAGAGCACAAGCCACAGCTAAGACATAAACAGTGGTAAGGGGAAGTTTTCTCTGGGGAGATTTTAATTAAACAGCATCTACGACTGCTCAGAGAGAGGTGGCTGAATGACAGCAGGAAGGGCAGGAGGAGGTGCAGCCCCAGTACAGTTGCAGAGCCTGTATTCAAGCTCCCCTAGTCCCTCCCTGTCACTTGCACACACATACCACCCTTTGGTCCCCCCTGGCTGGGCTCTGAACACCCTCCTGCAGGCCAGCCAGGAATAAAGAGATGAACTGCCTGGTACCCCATAAAGACCTTTCTCAGTTGCAGAGCCTGGTGGCCAAGCTGCCTTGGCTGAGAGAAGGTGCTGGAGAAAACCATTATGTGCTATGAGTCATCCCCAGCAAGAAATACAAAGCCTGGCTCTCCAGGGAGGAGGTGGGGACAGCACCCCAAGCTGAGCTGAGGGGTGGGGGACTTTGGGCTGGTAATCGCTTTTAATTGTTTCAGCCTTACCTTGCATTTTGCATAAGAAAAATAGCTTTTATTCAGGCTCCCCTAGTCCCTCCCTGTCACTTGCACACACATGCCACCCTTTGGTCCCCCCTGGCTGGGCTCTGAACACCCTCCTGCAGGCCAGCCAGGCATAAAGAGATGAACTGCCTGGTACCCCATAAGGACCTTTCTCAGTACTTTCCTCCGGCAGTTAACTTTTAATTAAAAGAAGAAAAAGACATTAATTATCAGTTAACGAATTTCAATCTCTATGCAGACACGGGAATTAGTGTGTTTAAAAAAGGCCTCAATAATTATTTCTTGAAGTTTAGAAAAGGGAGGGAGATAAAAATCTACCCCTTCCCTTCCACGCTTTTCTGGTTTGGAGGAACCTGGGTACAAGGACAGCAAAAGCCAAGTCCTATTGCAGGGCTCTGGAGTTAAGGGCCACTTTATAAATAACTCTAAGCCAGGTGTGGCGGTGCAGACCTGTAATCCCAGTACTTGGGAGACTGAGGCAAGAGGATCACAGGTTTGAGGCCCAGCCTCGGCAACTTAGTGATACCTTCAGCAACTTATCAAGACTCTATTTTTTAAAAGGAGGGGTGCTAGGAGTGTAGCTTGAAGGTAGAATATCCCTGGGTTCAATCCTCAGTACAATAAATAAATAAATAAACAATTATGGTGGAAGGCATTCAACTCTGCCCCAAAGAGAAGGGGCTTACAGGTCAGTCACTCTTGGAAATTAGGTCCCTAAACAAGACCCTCTTCTACAGTACGCGCCTGCCTTGACTGCACAGAGCTTGGTTTTTTAAGAGGAGGCAGCAATGGATCTGGCTGCTCTCCTCTGAATCAAGGTGATTTTCCCCTCACTCAAAAAGTGGCTTAGACGAGATCAGGCGCGTTCAGGGTGGTAGAATCCTTACCTCTCACCCTGCACAAGAGTCAACTCGAGATGGATCAAAGACCTGGAAGTTAGACCAGAGACTGTGAAACTATTAGAAGAAGCCATAGGTCCAACACTCCATCATATAGGCACAGGTAGAAACTTCCTCAACATGACCTCCAAAGCACAGGAAATTAAAACAAGAATTAATAACTGGGATAGCATTAAACTACAAAGCTTCTGCTCATCAAAGGAAACCATCAAGAGCTTAAAGAGAAAGCCTACGGAATGGGAAAAGATCTTTGCAAGCTATCCCTCTGACAGAGATCTAATATCTAGGATATACAAAGAACTTAAAAGACTTTACACTAAGAAAACAAACAACCCGATCAAGAAGTGGGCAACTGAAATGAATAGACACTTCACGAAAGAAGAGATACAAATGGCCAATAGATACATGAAAAAATGTTCAACATCATTAGCAATCAGGGAGATGCAAATCAAAACTACTCTAAGATTTCATCTG
>PVJS01023882.1:2500-22299 GCA_004027185.1 Glis glis
CCAGCTATGTGATGTCAGATAAATCACTTAACCTCTCTGAACTGAAACTTTTCACCTGCACGATCGGCACCATATCGACCATCCACACAGACGCTACAGGATGACACGGGACAGCGCTGTGTGCCAAGCAGCACTGGGCCTTAGAATGTGGCGAGGCCACAGGCAGTAGTAATCGTAGCTAATATTGACCAAATGCCCAGCCGGTGCCATGCACGGTTCTTGGCACTTCACGTATACCAGCCTATCCTATCCTCATAACCGGCCATGAGGCGGGAACGATGATCACTGCGTTACAACTGGAGAAACAGGCAGAGAGAGGCTGAGTAACCTGCTCAGAGTCTCACAGCTATTAAGCGAGGTCAGCCAATAAGTGTCCAATAAATCCTAGCTTGTTTCCTCTCCCCAGTCACGTCTGCTGAGGAAGAGAAACCCCTTAAACGTACATGTCGGCTGGTCCCAGTGGTCCCCATGTCCTTAAGGACCTTCTTTCTCAACCCATCTAGACTTCACCAAGCCCACGGCAGCTCACGCGCAGTTCAGTGGCTTCCAACTGGGTCGTCCAGACCCGAGGTCCTGCCCGGTGCCTCTGGGGACAGCGTGGAGCCCAAGAGGGGGCTGGCCCGGGACTCACTTCCACTTTAGCCCAAGTGGCCCTACTGTTCCTGTCTTTCATGGACTGTGGCTCTTTTCAGCAGACCTGCAGGAGGCCAACTCATCCCCAAGTCTTCCCGTCCCCGTCCTTCTGTGAAGACTCCTGGCCCAGCCTCGGACGCCGTTTCTCCAACTTGCTCAGTGACCGGAGTGTGGTTTGTTACGATCTGGAGCTCTTGGGGGCCCACAGATGCCACCTCCTCCTAGTGACCTCAGCCAGCTAGAATCCAGCCCCCCTTCCTCTGCCACGCAGAGGAAGTGGGCACCCCATGATAGGTAAGTGTGGGTTTGGAGCCTCCAATACTGCGTGACCTCGGGCAAGTCACTTACCTCGCTGGGCCTCAGTTCCCTCATTTGTAAACTGTGGACGATAGCACCAACCTGGAAAAACTCCTGTTAGTAGTAGGAGAGCACCTAGCACAACACCTGCTGCAAAAAGGAAGCAGCGGTGGTGCTTAAAGCTATGTCTCTTAAAATTTTACTTTCATGTAATACTATTTGAAACAAAAATGACAATAACAACAAATACAGCTCTATGCCACATACTCTGCTAAGCCCCTCACATGACACTTTCTGTTTTTATACTCATGGTGACTCTTAAGGTAACCTTAAGGGTAGTGCAAGAAATTATAGCACAGAGATGCCAAGCAGTTTGCCTAAGATCACACAGCCCACAGGTCACAAAGCTGGTATGCAAATCCAGGCATCTTCTATCCCAGGACTGAAGAGCTAACCCACCCCTCCACACCACCTGACAGCCCTGTACCCTCCATGAACCCTGTCAGCCACACCCTCCCAGGTGCCCAGCCTTCCTGGAGCCCCCAGGACTCTTCCTGTCCAGCCTGGCACCCTCTGACCTCCTGCCTCTGCTTCCTGAACCAGTGCCCGAGAAGTGACCCACTCCTTGCAGAGCCCCTGTGAAGCCCTCGGCCTGACCCCCACGTAATGAAGGGAATTAATATGGCCGAGCCTCCAGCCCAGCCGAGCGGCTTCCCAGCAGCCCTGGCCAGGCCTCTAATTGATTAGGCCATAAAGCCTGGGCACTAAATTGAAAGGAGCTGCACTAATTCTCTTTTATGTTAAATTTCTGTCTTTCCCCTTTATCGAATCCCCCTTCCAATGTCGCTTTCCCTCCCCACCATGGGCTTCTGTGGGCCTGTTTTTCCCGTGCACAGATTAAGTACCTAATCAAAATCTTGTCTCCCCTAATGGCATAAAATTGAAAGATAGATATTGCACTTTACACAGCTGATTAAACACTCGAATGTGGCTAAACGCTTAAAGGGCTTGTTACATTAACTAACTCTGTCATCTGCCCACTGTCTTATAATTGCGTGTGCTCCGGCCGCTTGGGGGAGGACAGCTTTTTGGCCACCTCCTCTTTAGTTCCCCGCCCCCCCCCACCTCCCTGCCAGGACTTCCTCCCCCAGAGCTGAGCCAGGGTGCAGAGAGAGACCACAGCGGTGGCCCAAGGCTCCCTCTGGCCTTGAGTAGCAGGACAGGGTGGTCAGACCCCTCTTCTGCTCCCAAGCATCAAAGGTTTTCAGTCCTGCCTCACTGTCCCCTGTGGGCATTTGTCATCAAGGGTCTTCAGTTTCCTCAACCACACAATAGGAATCCCAGCTAGCAACAGCATGTCTACCCTGTGCTTGCCACGGCGAAGGCGAGGTACCCGAGACATCCCAGCCAGAAGCTCGACTCTGGAAGGACCTTGAACTCATTCAAACCTACTCCAGTTTAGAGAGGGAGGAGACCCACAGCCCTCTCTTTCTCTCTGTCTCTTTCTGTCTCAGTCCTTTGATCTACACTTTTCTCTGCAGTCTGCTTCACACTCTCTTTCAGACTGGCTTCTTCCACTGTATGTTTTTTGCCCACGAACTCCACTTGCTACCCAATAATTCAAATAAGTTAGGCTTTAAGACACGAACTCCAGCCCCAACTGTTTGGGAACTTTACACTCAAATGCCTGCCATCCCCAAACTCCTGTCTTTGAGTTACAGTCTTAAGAGAGGATCTGAGCCTGGTGGGGTGGTGCATGCCTGTAATCCCAGCATTTGGGAGACTGAGACAGGAGGATAACAGGTTTGAGGCCTGCTTCAGCAAACATGGCAAGACCCTCAGCAACCTAGCAAGACCCTGTTTCAAAATTAAAAATAAAGTAGGACTGAGGGTGTAGCTAGGAGGTAGAATGCCCCTGGGTTCAATCCCCAGTAACAAAAAGAAAAAAAAGAGAGAGAGGGGATCTGATTGGCCTTCCTATCTGACAGCAGATGGTTCTCTATCTATGGGAACCACCCCCCACTGTCTGTGGGAACTTCTGCCCTGTCTGTGGGAACCTTCCATCCGTGCCCCAGCAGCCCCTCCTCACTGCGGCCTCTGCAGAAAGCGTCCATCTCCCCAATGGGCCTCCTCCTACTGCTCAATTGAAGGGATTATGGACTCTTTGCTAAGTGCTTCACATTAAAGATTCATAAGGCACAATATATATTTTAATAAGGCAGGTTGTACAATAACAGATTCAACCCTATGCAAGGCACATCAGCAAGAACTAGGGCCAGAACCTCTCTGGAAGCTGAGGGCCCCTTGGCCAGGTGAAAGAGATGCGGTGGTTCTGGGCACCTCCTCTCTGGGCGCCCTGGACTCCCCAACCCACCTGACAGGGTGCAAGGTAGCAACCCAGCCTGAGAATACACGAGAATGCACGCGTCTGCATGAGCAGATACCAACGTGTGCACATACACTCATACTCACATACACATGTATGCATTTTTGACACACAAACATATACACTTACAAGGCATGCACGCACCCAAAAATTGCATACATCCATACATGCGCATACTTACACACACACACACACACACACACACACACACACACACACTCCATACAAGGCACTTAGCCTCGCACACTAGACTCGGAACAATTAAGAGTAATTACTACCATTAACTGAGTGATCACTGAGTGGCAGCCCCTCTGGATGCATTGACTCAGTTATGTTCCTGATTAAGGGTCCTTACATCCATTTTACATTGAGGAAAGTGACCCACCAAGAGGTTCAGTTGCTTGTCCAAGGTCACACAGCCGGTAGTGGCTGGGGCAGGATTCGAACCCAGTGCATCCAAATCCAAAGTCCAGGCTCTCCACCACTCAAAGCATTGCCTTTTCACAGAGAAACGGTCACACCGAGACCCCGCGGGTCCTCTCTGGAGGCACAGAAGGGGACGGGGGAGGAGATAAATAAATCTGCCTTGAGATATGGACAAAGTCCCAGGGACACCCACACACACGGGCACACATTTCTTGACACATCTTACTTCATGTAGCTGTGCTTCATGCAGTTAACTCTACACACTTGCACACACCCAAGAACTTACATGTGCACACTCACAAAAGCACACAAATGCACATGGACAAGCACACTCCAGAATCCTCCCTCGGTCATGATTCCTGTCCAATGCTCAGGTGACAAGGACTCCTTGGAACATTCTTGGGACAGAAATCTGTCTCCTCCAATATGACAGATTAGGTATTGATGTTAGCCTCCTTGCTGAAAATGACTAAAAAAAATAAATATATGTTTCATATTTCCTGAAACCATGAAAAAATGAAAGAAATTGTTAGGCCAAAATCGAAGTGAAGGTTGGACCCCAGAGAAGTGCGGAAGGCCTCAGGAGTTTTGGGGCTAAAAGTATTTTCCAAACGTGGACAGCTTGAGCTTCCATTTTCGTAGTCTTCTGGAACGCAGAGGACAGAAGACAAGGCCAAAAGTCTACTCAACATCACCCCAAACATCTACAATGTATTTGAAAAAGTGAACCAAACTCTCCCCTCTGCTAACTCTCCACCATCCCCAGGAGACCTAAATAAAAAGTTGCTTAGCTTAGCACAGAACAGAGCAGGAGTCGGGGAAAGTCCTAGAAAGGTGGGAGCCACAAGTCAACCCTCTACTGAATATGCGGCTCGAAGTCAATCTCTTGGTGGTCCCAAAACACTCACCAGCCATAAATTTGGTGCTCACTGACCTTCCACTGGTCATGCCCCCAGGTGCCTGGCAGAATCCTATGCAGATATCCTCCGGAGGGATGATCCTACCGCCTAAGCAGCAAAGATTCTCTAAAAGCAATTTTCCAACAGTATCCCTAGGATAGCATTTGTACACCCACCTGCTAGTTCAGGCACTTCAACTAACCTCGAGTAGTCTAGAATATGTCTGTCTTACCTCTCAGACAGTGTGCAGTTGACAGAACAAGGCTGGGGCTGGACTGGCTCCAGCCCGACTCTGCTTGATCCACAAAGAAAAAGTGCGATAGAAAGTTATGGTGGAAGCAAGATTCAGAGAAATAATGATTAAAGCTCCCCAAGATAGCACCATTCTGAATCCCCCTCAAGTATTTCAGAAGTACCAATTACTTAAACGCAACTGATATGCTGATTACAAATCATTCTTATTTATTGATTAAAATAATAAGCAAATCTTGGTTAGCCTAATTCCAGTTACTATATATACTCAAAGATAAGAAAGCTACATTCATGAAAATATAATCAATAGTTATGGTTTTGTACTAACTCAGACTTTTTGATGCAAATCTGTCAGATATGCATGTGTGCTAGAATGTGTGCAATACACATTTGTCCTAGTTTTTAAAAACCCCTGTGGTTCATTTTTAAACAAAGCCAAAGACTAAGATCCAGGTGCAAGTTATTTATTTGGGAGGTCCTTTCTAGAAAGTGCTGTGAAGGTTGCAAAAGGGAGATTAAAAAAAGGGAAGAAACATACAAGAATGTGTGTTAATGAACAGTACAACTGGGGCTCCTTTCCACAGGGGCTCTTTGTGAGCAGTGTACCCCAGAGCTGTCCTCCTGCAGGGTGAAAAGTTGGGGTGTTTATCCACCAACTCTCGTCCCTCGTCGCTTTAGAACTGACCCCAAGGCTGTGACCCCACACTTCTGACAAGTCCTCTTTACAAGTTGAACAGCTCCCTCGGGCTAAGGCACGCCATCAGGCAGAGAGAAAGAGCAAGGCCCAGGTGTATATGGAACTGTGTGCAAGTGACAGTTGGAGTAGGTCAGGGGATCCGGACAGGCCACACAACACTTACTCCTCCCTCGAGTCGTCGATCTCTCAGGAAACACCCTCCAGCTAAGCCTGGCATTAACCTAACGGGAAGCCTGGCGTGTGCTAGTCCCTCACTCATGCATTCACCCAACCCAAAATTACTCTGCAACCACTATGCCCAGGACTCCGCGAGACGCTGGGAGAGGAATCGGGACTGGATGCACACGGCTGCAGGACATTATTTTAATCTACTGAATCCTCCTCAGGCTTCTTCACTTGTTTCACACTGTGGATGCTGGGGCGAGATGGCATCATGGTTAAGATCCCGGTCCCTAGCCGGGCGTGGTGGCGCACTCTTGTAATCCCAATACTTTGGGAGGCGGAGACTGGAGGACCCGGGTTCGCGGCCAGCCTCAGCTCACGCTCTCTCTCTCTCTCTCTCTCTCTCTCCCTCTCTCTCTCTCTCTCTCTCTCTCTCTACCTAGTGAGGCCCTCCGCAACTTTGTGAGACCCGGTTTCAAAATAAAGTATAAAAAAAAAGATAGGGCTGGGGGTGTAGCGCGGAGGTAGAATGCCCCTGGGTTCAATCCCCGGTACCGCAAAAAAAAAAAAAAAATTATCCCAGTCCCTGTCATCATCAAGAGACCATAGTTCTGAGTATGTTGGGCAATTTGCTGACCTCGTAGAGACTCATTTGTCTATCTGTAGAATAGAGATGTACAATTACTGGGAAGACTACAGATGACAGTTCATGTAGAGTACTTGGCACAACACCTGGCATTCTGGCCCTAGAGCTGCTGAGGAAGAAGATTCCACACCTACCTTTGAGGAGGGTGGAAGGTGAGAAAGGCACAGGAGCAGATCATCATAAAGCAACCGTGCTGATGTGGGTACTGTTACTTAGTACACACCATGCAAAGCCAGTCAGCAGAAAGCGACCGCCTGACTGTGCTAGTGAAGTCTGTGGGTTGGGAATTCAGGAGGGCGCTCAGCTGGGATGGCTGGGCCAGGAAGCATTGGGGACATGGGGTGGCAAACAACAGCACAGGAACCCAATCCGGCCACACCTACCCATCGATCCATTGATCTTTTGCACTGAAACTGCAGAGGTAACGAGCTGACACAGAAACTGTGTAGCCTGCTATCTGGCCCTTTACAAAAAAACTTTTTTTTTCTTTTGGTGGGACCCGGAATTGAACCCAGGGGCATTCTACCTCTGAGCTCTACCCCCAGCCCGATTTTTTATTCTTTATTTTGAAACAGGGTCTCACTAAGTTGCGGAGGGCCTCACAAGTAGCTGAGGCTGGCCGCGAACCTGCGATCCTCTTGTCTCCGCCTCCCAAGTACTGGGATTACAAGTGTGCGCCGCCATACCCAGCTCTACAAAAAAAAAAAAAAATTGACATTTGCCACCCCCTTATCTGGAAGTATTTCATTCACATGTTGGAAGATGACGCTGATTGTTGGTTTGGACCCCAGCTGTGTCTGCTGGCTGGAACGGTACCTGTGACTTAGCTGGAAGAGTACATGGGACTTCTCTGTGTGGCGCCCTCTCTGCATGAGGGCTGATCCCGATAGCAATCATCCCACAAAAGCAAGGCGGAAGCTGCATGGTTCTTATCACTTGGCCTCAGGATCCGCTAAGTGCTACTTCTGCACTATTGCATTGGCCAAGGCAGGGATGGAGATCTGCTCAGGAGCAAGAGGCGAAGACCTGACTTCAGCGCTTGCTGAGAAGAGTCACAGAGACGTGTCGTAAGAGAGCGTCTGGGATGGGAACTAGTGTTGCCCCCCTCTTCAGCAAAGATGCCATTCCATATACAGGGGCTTTTCAAAAGTAGACTGAAGCAGAAAGAAGAATGCTTCCGGAGATGTTTCCTGAAAAAGTGGCAACTCCAGCTGAGACTCATAGCGTGACTGATAGTCAACCAGGCAAAAGTTTTCCTCTGATGACGGTCAAGCCTTGTCTATAGCAGTGCGGATCCCAGACATCTGCGTGTGGGAGCGTGCCCCAAACACGGGCAGGCGGGAGGTACAGGTGGGGCCCTCTAGTCCCAAAGGATTCCTACTGAGACGAAGAAAAACAGACCAGGGCAGATGCCAGCAAAACAGATTTGAAATGACATGGGCTGGGAAAAACAGTGCCACTGTGCCTAAAATATTTGGCAAATCACTATAATTATAGTTATAATAAGAATAACAATTAATATTGATTGAGTCCTTACCAGGCGCTAAGGCCGTGCTGTGTTCTTCTTATGCAGTGTTTCGGTCAATGCTTCTAGAAAAATCTAGTAAGGAGTTTTGGTTTGGGTTTTGTTTCCTGGATTTTTGTTTTGTTTGGTTTGGTTTTGTTTTGTTTTTTTTAACGTTGAATGGATAAGAATTTAAAGACTTTTGTTTCAGGGAAAACAGATTGCAGGCCAAGACTCTGCCGGGCCCTTTTTGGCACCTCTGGACAGAAGGCCTCCTGCTAAGAGCAATCCAGGGACCACTCTGACAGTACCATGGTATATCTTCTCCTGCAGCCATTAGACACAGCTCACAAAGCCAGTGGGCCAGAGATAAAGAGTGTTGTTTTTCACGCCTGGAGAACTAAAGTGCTTGACTTACAGGCTAAGTTTTCCTTGTAGCAACTGTTCTGAAATACAGCCGCTGCCCATGCACTGTTAGCACATGGGGAGGACCCTGTGGAAGAAGGAACCCCTTCTCCCTGGCTACAGAGAACAGAAGTAGAAGCCGCAAAGCGAGGCGTCCGCCTAGGCTGCTGGAGATGGACCCTCCAGCCAGGCCTCAGGTACCCCCAAGAACCCTGACTACTTGCAACAGCCCCCCTGCAAGTCCCAGTTTCAGCCAGCCCTGGCCACCAGGAGCACCTATCTCCACCTCTCTGGGCCTAGACACAGGCTGCCTGACACCATTACTTACTTTCTTCAAAGAGGGGGACACCAGAGCCAGGATTTCCCTGGGACCAGACCAGACACTGTCTATCCTCCATCCATGCTGGATAAAAGAGCAGATGAAAGGTCCCTTTACGCTGGCTCTTACATGCTGCAAAGCTTATACTCAGCAGACATGGTGCACACCTGTGATCCCAGTACTTGGGAGGCTGAGACAGAAGGATTGCAGGTTTGAGGCTATCTCAGCAACTTAGTTGAGACCCTGTTTCAAAATAAAAAATAAAACAGGACTGGGGTTGCAGCTCAGAGGTAAAATGCCCCTGGGTTCAATTCTCAGTACCAAAAAAAAGCTCACACTCAGAGCTTTGGCCTTAAACATCGGAGTCCTTGTGATTGCTGACTTCAGGGCTTACTCCTGCCAGCCTCCTGGGGTACCCATGCCATTTATCTCATTTCAGTGAAGAAGAGACCATCAGAGACTCAGTGATACTTTCCATACAGCCACTCAGCCTGGGCCTGGACCTACAGCTGGACACCTGCCCACACCTGGCCATGATGACCCAGAATTTTCTGTGCAGTGAGTCAGGCTGGGCAGGTGCAGCTGGTCAGAATCCAACTGAGCCTGCAGACCCCCAGCTTGTTCAGCCGGAAACTAGTGATGCTTTTCTGAGAGCCAAGCCTAAAGTGGCATGGATTCCGTCGAAGATTGCTTTGTGGACATCTGACCTGAAACTTCCTGTAGAAGAGGTGTCAAGGGGTTCCTCCCAGCCCAATCCCCACACTTAGATAATATGCTCCCTTTGCAGACCTGGCCTGTGTGTGCTTGTCTCCCCTGGGTCATCACTGATTGGACCAGGTGTTCTAGGCTGGACCAATCACATTCTCCATCCAGAATTGTGGGAGCCAGGGCACAGACTGAAAGAGTGGGCCATAGAACACCACAGCCTTCCCTTCCTAGGAGTCACCTCCACCATCACTCGATAAATTAATGAACCACTGAATTAATGAATAAGTAGTTGAACTGCAAGGTCAGGGTAACTGAGGCTAGAATATACACTGAGAACTGAGAAAAAAAATCCATAGAGCCTCAGAATTTGGAAGCCTCACAAAGGAAGTCTCTAGAAAGGAGAGCTTTCCACTGCCCCATCTCCAGAAAGGGTGACGTGCCAGAGATGCCACAGCAGCCCATGGATGGTTTCCAGACTGGAAAACCAGAGTCCTTGCATGTCTCCTGCTTCTTCTATCTGCACCAACCGAGTCCGTTTCTCTTCCCTACTGCTGAGCGTTTCCTACATCTCTACACTCTAGCCAGCTCTCTGCAAAATGAGATGGAAACACAGCCTTCCCTCCAGAAGACCCCGCAGCCTCTATGAGCCCACCACGGCTGACTACGCTGACCCAACATCCCGGAGAAAGATGCAAATACAGCCCCCCTCCCCTTGTCGATTAATTGATTGATTAATCCTGGGGATTGAACCCTGGGACATTCTACCTCCGAGCTACATCCCCAGCCTTTTTAATTTTTTATTTTGAAACAGGGTCTTGCTAAGTTGCTGAGGCTGGGCTTGAACCTGCGATCTCCCTGTCCCAGCCTCCCAAGTACTGGAATGAGAGGTGTGCATCACTGTGCCCGGCTGATTGGCCTTTTAAAACAGGGATGTGGGGAAGCAGCCTGAGGGCCGAGTGAACGGTTTGCTTCCCATCTGGACTCAGACCTCGGGAAGAGACTGATTCCTGCAGCGCATCTTGGGTGCCCAGTTCTCGCACCTGACGGTGAATCTCACCTTCTTCCTGACAAGCCTGGAGGCCGGGGTGGCGCGGAGGTGCCAGAGGCTGCCCCTCAGATATCATTAGCTGAGTCTACCTGGTGACAGATGTCGCGCGCTGCTCAGGAAGTCAGGTTACATCCTTCACTGCTAGAACGAGTCATTCACACCAGATCTGTCTCCTTGCACCGCCCTGCCACTCGGTGACGGGCCCGCCGACAGTGAGGTAGGGAGATTTTCACACTTGTGTTTGCAAACTGTCACCTTTATAAAACAGGCGGCATTTTTCTATTACAATTAAAAACGCTTGTGTCAAGTGTTGCCTTTAATTAAATCCTGTGCCTTCAACTTGCTAAAGAGCATCAGAGGACGAGGACGAGGACGAGGAGGAGGGGCCTGCATGGTGGGGAGGAGGATGAGAGAATCCAACAGAAGCTTCCAGGAAGACTGAAAACCCCTGGCATAGCTGCTGGCCCTAGCTGGAATCAAAATAGAAAATTCAAGCCGGGCGTGGTGGCACATGCCTGTAATCCCAGTACTAGGGAGGCTGAGACCAGAGGATTGTAGGTTCACGGCCAGCCTCAGCAAGTTAGTGAGGCCATCCGCAACTTAGTGAGACCCTGTTTCAAAATAAAAGAATAAAATAGGGCTGGGGGTGTAGCTCGGAGGTAGAATGCCCCCCCTGGGTTACATCCCCAGTACCACAACAACAACAATAATAATAATAATAATAATAGGAGGAGGAGGAAATATTTATCCCATAGCTCTCTGTGTGTCTAACACTGTTAAAATGAAATTCAAAATTTCTAGTAACTGAGATCTTGGAATATTACAGATCAGAGACCGGCTGCGACTCTAGAGTATGGTACTGGAGGCCAGTCTCTGAGTCAGGGGATATAGGATAAAAATCTAATTAACAGAAATGCTAGGCAAAGGGAAAAAGGATGGAAATAACATTTGTTAAATATCTAATACGTGTCAGGCCCTGGGCAACAGTATTTGTAAGTATTAGCACATTTCATTGGCATAATAATATATCAAGATTGTAGGTAATCCCCTCCACCTCCATACGCATATACACATTTTATAGATGAGAAAACTGGATGGGAATTGGCTCAAGATCACACAGCTCATCGACCTGAGATTATTGGATTTCAAACGCCTGGAGATTTCTGGAATTAAAAGTAAATAAATAAACTAGGCATGGTGGTGCACAACTGTAATTCCAGTACTTGGGAGGCTGAGACAGGAGGATCGCAGGTTCGAGGCCAGCCTCAGCAGTTTAGTGAGACCCTTAGCAACTTAGCAAGACCCCGTTTCTAATTAAAAAATAAAATAGGGCTGAGCGTGTAGCTCAGAGGTAGAACGCCCTGGGTTAGATCCCCAGACCAATAAATAAATGTTAGCGTTCCAGTGCTGTGACAAAATGCCTGAGGAACTTAACTTATAAGGAAGAAAGGTTTATTTTGCTGCAAAGTTTCAGAGGTTTCAGTCCATGAGGACATCATGGCAGGAATGCATGTTCATGACATGCGTTCATCATGACAGCCAGGAAGCGAAAAGAGAGACAGGAAGGGGCCAGGGTCCCAATGGCCCTTTAAGGTCATGCCCCGGTGACCTGACTTCTTCCTTCCTTCCTCCTAAAGGTCCCACCACCCCCCCCCAATCGCACCACAGGCTGGTGACCAAGCCTTTAACGCACTGACTGGGGGAGATGGAAGATCCAGGCTATAATAATAAATAAATAAGAAGCAAAAACATAGTATTTAGTCATCAAGAATCTTTCCAAAATGCTTAAATCCACCTGACAATTTGCTACTGATGAAGACCCTGATTGGTAGTCAGACATGGTGGTGCACGCTTAAAATCTCCGTACTTGGGAGGCTGAGACAAGAGGATCACAGGTCTGAGGTCAGCCTCAGCAACTTAGCAAGACCCTCAGCAACTTCCCGAGACCCCATTTCTAACTTTAAATAAATAAAATAGGGCTGGGGGTTAGCTCAGAGGTAGAGTACCCCTGGGTTCAATGCCCGGTACCCAAAAAAAAAAGGACCCCGATTGTGTCTTCCTTAGGAAATCAAGTCTTTGCAACGCCACTGTGGTAGCTCTACTCTAAGCCTCAGGGATCTCTGGGCTGCCCTGGAATTCCTGAGGCAGAATGAATTCAAATTTAGACTTGGTGCGCGCCAATGCCAGAGCGGCCCCCACAGTGGTTCCACAGTGTGAGGCTGTCATGCACTGCTGGGCAGATTTTGCACTGCACAAATTGAAGGGGCGAGAGTCCCATGGACTATGATACAGATGGCACCCCGTGCTGGCCGAGGCTGGCCTGCCACACATGGCGTTCCTGAGCATTAGAACCTTCGAGGGGTTTATTCGTCTAATATTTCTGGCCCCACTCCCATTTTTCTCATATGGGACTTGGGAATCTTTACTGGTACAAGTACTGCAGGCGATCGTGATGCAGGATGTCTGTAGATGGCCCGCCAAGAAGCCTCCTGGCGGCGGTTTTGATCAGCATTTGCAGTAAATCCAAGTCAGGAGTCGGTATCCCTGACCTTCATTCCTTTCTCCAAAAAAGAAAGAAGGGGAAACATTCTCGGGGACTTGGGACAGTGCGCTTCTAGTATAGCCTGGCAAAAAGAAGAAGCTAGACTCTGGATCCTGCAAATAAAAAGTCAAAGGTTCCCTGAGTATGAAAAAAAACTCTGTGGTTCAGGCCAGGGGGGTGGCCTTTGTTTTGGGGGAACCCCACTAAATGATTCGTTGGGAGGGAGGCTGCGAGCTGGAGCCGGCTCACCGCGCTGGGCAGGGGCATCTGACTGCTCGCTGCCTCCGCTCTGTCCTCATGACACACTTCCCCTCAATCTGGGGGCGGTTCTTTCTGCCTCCCACAGATCTCTACATCTTTGACTTTCTAGTGGAAGCCAGGTGGAACCGGGATTTGTCCCACACCCGTTTTGTTTAATGCATCCTTATCCCTCCAGGGGCGGGAACCGCACTATTATGTGTATTTTGTACAAAGCGGAAAGATGAACTCATAGGGTCCCTCTCTCGTTTTCTAGCCACTGGTGTCATAGATCCCTGACAGACGCAATGTGGCTCCAGTCTACCGTCTCTGCTTCTGACACATCCCTCAATGGGATGTTCTCGAACCCACCTCTGCTTCCTGAAATCTTCTCTCATCTCTCCAGACCCAGCACAATTGATACTTGGCCAAAAAAAAAAAAAAAATCCCAGATATAACCCCACGACAGTTCATGGCTGGATCCCAGCTCTCCAAGGACACCGTGTCCCTCAATCTTATCATAATCTGCCTTTGCACATGGCCAGCCATGTGCACACCTGCCTCTTTTGCTAGTGAATAAACTCCTCTGTGTGGTACCTCTGCCCAGGTGGATGCTAAGGAAATATGTGTTGAAAGCGAGCGTGCTGCATATGATTTAATGCAATTTTTAGTGATGTGGCAATCGGGTACAATTTTATTGATTTGTATTAATTTGGGGAGATCCAAATTAATGAGAAACTGGGGTAATTTTTTAAAGAAATTACTGCTTGAGTCAAGCATGGTGGCACAAGCCAATAATACCAGTACTTGGAAGGCTGAGACAGAAGGATCATAGGTTCAAGGCTAGCCACAGCAACTTAGTGAGACCCTCAACAACTTAGCGAGACCCTGTTTCAAAATAAAAAGGGCTGGAGGTGTTGCTCAGAAATAGAATGTCCCTGGGTTCAATCCCAGTACCAAAAAAAAAAAAGAATCACTGCTTATTTACTTTGAAAGTCAATTAGAAAAATCAAATTATTCCAAGAATATTAAAAAGGGGCCCTGCCGGGCATGGTGGTGCACACTTGTAATCCCAGTACTTGGGAAGCTGAGACAGGAGAATCGCAGGTTCGCGGCCAGCCTCAGCTACTTAGTGAGGCCCTCTGCAACTTAGTGAGACCCTATTAAAAAAAAAAATAGGGCTGGGGGTGTAGCTCAGAGATGGAATGCCCCCGGGTTCAATCCCCAGTTCCGCAAAAAAAAAAAACAAGAGGAACCTTGGCTTCTGAATAAGAAAGAATGTGTTGAATAAAATGTATTACTTATATGATAGTAGGTTCCCACAGGTTGTTTAACCTAGAAACGCAGTGAGCTTAATGGCTAGGAGCTAGTGTCTAAGTCAGGTGGACCCAGACTTAGGTTTATACTGAACCACATATCAGCTTCTTAACTCTCTAAGCCTCCGTTTTCTTATCTCTAAAATGGAAATAACAATCCTATCTTCCTCTCAGGATTGTTGTAAAAAGAAACAATGTCTATAATGCATGCCCCAATGCACTTCATAATCTATAGGTGCTCAATAATGTTGCCTGCCATTGTGATAATTACTATTTAATCCACGAGGAAAGTGTTCCCTAAGTGGAAGGCAATTTTGACCCTGCACTGCACCTGTCCTACAAGGTAGAGAAAAAACTCATGAGATGATCAAGCCCCACCACCCTGGTCATATTATGACCTTCTCAGTCAGGAGGGCAGACTTGCAAGATGATGGCTGGCAGAACAGCCCCCAGGCCTTAGTGTCCCGCTTCCTATCTCTAATACCATTCGGAAGTCAAGGAGATGGGCGTCCTCCCTCCAAAGCCCTCATGAGTGAAGCCCAAGAGGATCGGAGTTGACTTCACTCAAACACGAGCCAGCAGGATGCAGACACTCCAGCGAGCAAGGCGAGGTTTGATGGAAACCCAAACCCCCCGCCTCCCCGGCCAGCACATTTTAAAGATACAAAACCAATCAATAGGGAGCATTCAGACAGTTGCTGCCAGTGGCTAAGAGAGAATAGATACCAAGAAAGTCATAACGATGATAAATCCAGGCTCCGCTCCTCTCTGACTAATGTAGGCACTAAAACACGCCATGAATATCCTGCTTTGAAACGTGTCACGCTTCTGAGGGACCAATCAATCTCCGGCTCTCGGTGGACCACATTAAAATAAATTTGTCACTGTGAGTTTATGAAATATTGATGGTGTTTTGGAGTCAGGGTGTTAGGAGGTGGAAAGGTGTATCAGAAGAGGGAGGCAGGGAGTGGGAGTTGCTTTAATGAATTATCTCCAGGCGAGGAAGGGAGACATATAACATATGCAGAGGCTGAAGGATGAAGAAACATGGAAGGAAATACACCAGCCCGGAGAGCAAACGGCTTCAGGAGAGGCAGCCCGGAGCGGCGAGGGCTAAGCTGTGTTCCTAAGGACACTAATGAATAGGTGCTCTTGGGAGGGGACCAGGTGACAACGCAGGTAAAAATAAGTTTGGGAAAGCGTATACTCAGTCTAAGTCTTGGAGAGGCACATGCACGTGAAGATATTAAAGGTTCTGAGAAGTCCCGCGGTAGGAAAGCTCATTTGACTTTGTTTAACCTATTTCCCAAACTTATTTAATATGGTCAAATAAATATCATACCAAACACCAGAGTTCTCTGGAAACCAGTTTGGAAAGACTGGACTAAACCTTTGTGACACAAAGTTGTCCGATGGACCATCAGTCTTGAGTGTCCCCTGAGGGCTTATCAGCAGGTCCTATCCCAGGCCAATTGGATCAGAATCTGTGTGTTAAGATCCAAGGTGATTTACGTACAATGAAATATGAAGAGGACTGATGTAAGTGACTCGCCAGAGATGGAAGCCCCGTAGGAGGCACTGAGATACTCCGGGTAACTAGGGCCTCTGTTCCTAGCCCTGCTGTGGCTCACCCTGGAGAAACAAGGGACTGTCCTTGTCCAGCACTGGGGCCATCTGTCAGTTGAACTTTCACTCGCAGGGGCAGAAACCCAGAAGACGTTTTTTAAAATCAGGCAGCGGTGGCCTCTCTTGAGACAAGTGGAAATTATGGAAACCCAGTGGAAATTTTGCATCTGCAAAGCCAAGAACCAGGAGCAGCTCCACCGGCACCAGAGAAAGCTGCATGGAGATCAGCAGCCGTCCAGACCTCCCCCACCTGTCACAGGCTGCCACGTGGCTTCCGGAGCCTCTGCTGTGTCTGCAGGTGGGAAGAGAGGGGGAGAAAGGACAGGGAGCTAGGACAGAGGGCCTTTGCTGTGCGGCGACAGAGAGCCCAGACTCTGTAGGGACATTTCCAGCCCCACTGTTGACTTAGCTATGTGATCTTGGCAAGCAACTCCCCCATCTAAGCCCCAAGGCCTGTTGGCGCTGGTTCCCCCTTGGATCCCAACATCCAGCATGCCCAGCATGCTGGGCACATGGAGAGCTGAAAGCATGCTTGGTGCTCACGTGATTGCACTGTTGAACCTGTGCCTTGAGGGGAACAGTCTTCCTTCCTCGTAGAGGTATTGACAAGAGTTCATGTTGAGAGGATCAGGAAGACGCAGGCATTCAGCGGACACTCGATATGGGTTTCTGCCTTATGCCTGCGTGGCTTGTCCCTGTAGACAGCAGAGCAGTTTTTTTGTTTTGTTTTGTTTTGTTTCTTTTTCTGCTCATGCCTTGGCAGTCTGGCTCTGGGCTTTGTTAGTGACGAGTTCTCTGGTTGATGATTGAGGAGGCAGAACAGGATTCTGCCCCCTCTGGGGACTTCAGAACTTTCCCCCACCCCAGGATTGTCCTCCTCCTTCCCAGAAGGGCACAGGTGGCAGGAGCCATGCCCCATCCCGCAGACCAACTCCCCAGGCCTCGTGGGCTTGGTCCACTTCCCTCAAGAACTCCCTACTTCCCTGGAGAGCCAGCTGGGGAAAGTATTTTGTACTTTTCCATAAAAAGCTAAAATGGTGTTAAGAAATAGTAGCAGCTACTGGCACCCATAGGTGGCCTTTTGCTTCTCCTTCTTACACACCAGATGGCCAGGGCTGGACCAGGCCTCCATGTGCTGCTGGATTCTCTGCTTCCTCCCCAGATAGCAGCATACCAGCTTCAACCCATTCTTCTCTCAAACCCTTTCGTTAATTATCCTTTCTGAGCCTCAGTATTCTCCTCTATAATTTGGGGAGAATGAGGTCTTCCTAATTTGGTTGTGGCAAAGATTAAATGAAATAAGCCAGGTGTGGTGACGCATGCTTGTAATCCCAGTATGTGGGAGTCTGAGACAGGAGGATCACAGGTTCAAGGCCAGCCTCAGTAATTTAGCAAGGCCCTTGGCAACTTAGTGATAGCCTGTTTCAAAGCTAAAAACTAAAATAGCACTGGAAGTGTAGCTCAGAAGTAGAACCCCTGGGTTTAAGTCCCAGCAACATGCACACACACACACACACACACACACACACACACACACAATGAAATGAAATAATGATTGCCACCAATTGCTGATTTTGACCAATGGATGAGGCCTTGAGTGCACCAGGTGCTCAGGAAGTGGTATTAACCATGCACTTGGGTGCTGTTCTCTTAAAGATTCTTTCTGAGATCAGCACATAGCAAAGAAGATGCACAACAAAGTTTGCCAAAGGAAGGAAGGACCCAACACATTAGGATACAATAGAACACACTGTGTTTGGGAAGTAGAAATAAAAAGAATAAGAACTAGCAATTATTTAGCATTTACTGTATGGCTAGCAATGTGCCTTTTTATATACATGGAATCCTTAATAATGACCCAGGAGGATAGAACTAATCTGGTTCCCACTTTACAGGTGAAGACACTAAGGCACCAGGAGGTAAAGTGATTTGTCTAAAGACACACAGCTAACAAGTAGAAAAGCTGGGATTCGCACCCAGGTCTCTCTGACACCAGAAACTGCACTGGTAACAAAGACACACACAGGGCTTTACAGCCATGAAAACGATCCAATCGCAGTCTTCCCTACAAATTAGGTGCTATAATCAGCACCTAAAAGACTCAAACAACTAGTAAAACAAAAGGGCAGCCCCGTGTTCTGAGACTGCTCCACTTTCCACCAGCCACCCCGCAAACCACTGGTCAGTTTTTCAGATGTTGGCACAAAGAAAAAAGTGTCATGAAGGCAGAGGGCTTGTGTCTTTGGCATCTCTTGTCAATTGTGAGACTTGAGGCCAGTGAACAAATCTATCTCCATTTCCTTATATGGTTTACAGAACCATGGTGAGAATTAAAGTAAGCTGTCCGGTAAGCCAGCCAAACCCAAGGCCAAGGCATGGTGAGCCCCTGGGACACAAAAACCACCAGGGAAATCTCCTTTGCCTGACAAGTTCACAGAATAGCAGGTGGAGGGTGCTACTGCAAGAGTTCAAAGGATGGAGCAACCAACTCAACACTGAGGGAGAGAGGAGGGCACAGTCAGGGAAGGTTACATCTGAGAGGGCTCTTGAAGGATGAATAAGAGTTTTCCAGGTAGACAAGAGCGGAAGAAGCACTTCCAGGGAAGACTGTAGATGTGCAAGTGCTTTGTAGATGGTAAAATGTGACTGCATTTGTCCCAGTGACAGGCCAACACCACGTCATGAAGAGACCGGTCTAGTGCATGCATTCAGGCTTAGAAACCCCCAATTGTCATGCAAAGGTGACACTCATCCCCACGGTGAGGCTCATTTCCATGTCTTTTCTGACAGGAGGGAGGGAGGCAGGTTATGCTGGTTGGTTAAGCAGTGGACAGTCTCTACCAATTAAGTGACAAAATCAGCCCAACCAGGTGACTGTCATTAACACGCCAAGTAAATGACTGGTTGACTTTTCAACCAAGCACACTGTGACACTCTGCATAGATTGCAGACGATTCACCCACATCCATGCTTAAAACCCATAGAAGGCATCCTCATGGGAGTTCCTACGTGAGCCATGATGCAAGCAAAGCAAAGACGCATGAAAGCAGCCCGTAACAGCTGCACATGGGCCTCACACCTCAAACAGCACTTTGAGAAAGTCAGGAGTCCAAGAGACACAAAGCAGAACATAAATCATAGGAACTACACACACACATGCACGTGCGCACACACACACACCTCAGGCTGGTACATGGAAAAAGAAAGTTAAGGAAAAAGAGAGAGAAAAAAAAGGCAATATTTGTAAAGGGCAAAGGACCTGTGTAGCAAACTTACCCACTGTAACTGATTGTATTATTATTCAAAATATTCACTGTCCTTCCTAAGGGAGAATTAGATATCTTCCATGCCACTGAGGTTAGATTGGTTCCATGACCTGTGCTGCCCCTCCTTACAAGGGATTAAATAACCCCACCCTGTTGTGATCAAGAGTGGTCATGTGACTTACCTTTGCCAATGAAATATGGGCTGGAGTAAGCAGTGTGGTTCTGAATAGGACTTATAAGCACCAGTTCATCGTGTACCGGGTCTTTCCTTTCCCTCTAGCACAGACTGGCAATGCTCCATTATCACATGGTGATGTCTTCATCAATCTTGATCCCAAAGCATAGACCATATGGAGAAGAGACATATTCAACATGAAATATACCTTCAGCATGAGCAAGAAATCAATATTTGTTATTTTAAGGAACTGAG
>PVJS01023883.1:0-29172 GCA_004027185.1 Glis glis
GCTCTTCCGATCTATTGAACGCAGGGGCGTTCTACCTCCGTGCTACGCCCCCAGCCCTATTTTTTATACTTTATTTTGAAACCGGGTCTCACGAAGTTGTGGAGGGCCTCACCAAGGAGAGAGAGAGAGAGAGACAGGGAGAGAGGGAGCGAGAGATCTGAGGCTGGCCGCGAACCCGGATCCTCCGGTCTCTGCCTCCCAAAGTACTGGGATTACAAGCGTGCACCACCACACCCGGCTCCAGGCTGAATTCTTGTTGTTAATAATGTTTCTGAGCCGGGCATGGTGGTGCACACTTGTAATCCCAGTACTCGGGAGGCTGAGACGGGGGATCACAGGTTCTCAGCCAGCCTCAGCAACTTAGTGAGGCTCTCAGCAACTTAGTGAGACCCTATTTCCAAATAAAAAAATAAAATAGGTCTGGGGGTGTAGCCCAGAAATCAAAGGCCCCTGGGTTCCAGCCCCAGTACCACTATATATATGTGATATTTCTGAATTCTTCATCTCTAGACCTGTGATACTAAAGAATCAAGGATTGGTTTAGGGAATTTCTTTTTTGGCAGTACTGGGGGTTAAACCCAGGGGCATTCTACCTCTGGGCTACAACCCCCACCGTATTTTATTTTTATTTTATTTTATTTATTTTATTTTTTTTGCAGAACTGGGGATTGAACCCAGGGGCATTCTACCTCCGAGCTGCACCCCCAGCCCTATATTTTAATCTTTATTTTGAAACAGGTTCTCACTAAGTTGTGGAGGGCCTCACTAAGTAGCTAAGGCTGGCCGCGAACCCGGATCCTCCGGTCTCAGCCTCCCAAGTACTGGGATTACAAGGGTGCGCCACCACGCCCGGCTATTTTTTTTTATTTTCGGTACCAGGGATTAAACCCAGGGGCATTTTACCTCCGAGCTACACCCCCGCCCTATTTTTTATACTTTATTTTTGAAACCGGGTCTCATGAAGTTGCGGAGGGCCTCACTAAGTAACTGAGGCTGGCCGCGAACCTGGATCCTCCCTCCGGTCTCCACCTCCCAAGTACTGGGATTACAAGCGTGCACCACCATGCCTGGCAGCTATTTTTATTTTGAAAGAGTCTCACCAGATTGCTGAGGGCCTCGCTAAGTTGCTGAGGCTGGCCTCAAACCTGCAATCTTTGTGTCTCAGTTTCCCAAGTACTGGGATTAAAAGCATGCGCCACCATGCCTGGCTAGGGAAATGAATTTGAAAAGCAGACAGAACCGAAGATTCTTCTTAGCAGATATGAGGTCTTGTAAGCTATCTCAGACTGGGAGGTGGGGGTAGAATACTATATATCATCAATTCTTTTAAAAAAAATTTTTTTTTTGCGGTACCGGGGATTGAACGCAGGGGAGTTCTACCTCCACGCTACGCCCCCGGCCCTATTTTTTATACTTTATTTTGAAACCGGGTCTCACGAAGTTGCGGAGGGCCTCACTAAGGAGAGAGAGAGAGAGAGAGAGAGAGAGAGAGAGAGAGAGCTGAGGCTGGCCACGAACCCAGATCTTCCGGTCTCCGCCTCCCAAAGTACTGGGATTACAAGCGTGCGCCACCACGCCCGGCTATATATCATCAATTCTAAGACTCATCATTTTGACACACCTGAAATCAGGATGCATCTAAGAAGCAGTGGTGTCTTAGATCAATGCCATGCAGTAGCTGGGGAATAAATGGTGATAGATTTTCTCTCTAACATACAAAATTTCACTTAATGACTTTAAAGGAGCAGATTAGATTCTTGGCATCTCCTGATTTCTACTTACATTTACCCCACTCTGTCCATGCCTCATCTGTTCCCTCTCCCTAACTACCCAGGGCAACTCTTGCCTCTTCTTTTGTTCCATCTTCTCCCATCCCCAAGGCAGTGTCTCTGTTTCATTTCCACTGGGAATCAGCTCTTGAGCTCTTCTTTGGACCAGTGAGTGCAGCAGCACTAGTAGGCATAGCTCTCCTGCAGAGTCCCTGACCCTGCTTGCCCTCCGTGGCCAGTGCACACACCAGGCCGCTCTGCTTTCTCTCCAGTCCTAGCACATTCATTTCTGCCTGATGTCCTGACAGATTCCCCCAAAAGGCATAACTGGCCTTGTTAGTTTGTGCTACCTCTGATTCTCTTTTGAAGGAGAAAGACCAGAACAATTCGTAGGGAAATACTGTACTTTGAAGTCTTACATAAAAATGTTAACAAAGTATATTGATAGTCATAATGATCCTACTCTAAGAGGTGTCTGAGGACTGTTTCAAGATTTTGAAATTCTTATTTTTTTAGAATAGGACCTGATTTTTCATTGTCCAATTTTCTTGGATCTTATTCTTTCTTTTTTTTGGCACTGGGGATTGAACCCAGTGACACTCTACCTCTGAGCTACACCCCCCCCCGCCCCTTTTTATTTTGAAACAGAGTCTTAGCCAGGCGTGGTGGCGCACACTTGTAATCCCAGTACATGGGAGGCTGAGACCGGAGGATCCAGGTTCGTGACCAGCCTCAGCTACTTAGTGAGGCCCTCCGCAACTTAGTGAGACCCTATTTCAAAATAAAGAACAAAAAAATAGGGCTGGGGGTGTAGCTCGGAGGTAGAATGCCCCTGGGTTCAATCCCCAGTACCACAAAAAAAAAAGAAAAGAAACAGTTGCTGAGGCTGGCCTTAAACCTGTGATCCTTCTGTCTGAGCCTCCAAAGTACTAGGATGACAGGCATGCACCACCATGTCCAGCTTCTTTGGACTTACTCTAAATCCGCATGGGAATTTGTAACTGGTAGAAGAGTAAAATGTCCGAAAGTGATGTTTTCTAAGTTTGCTGAAACACATGGCTGCATAAGCCAAGTAAATTTTTCCCAGAAGGAGCCGTATTCTCTCTGCCTTTATATGCGGGATGTTACTGCTATTAGGAGCAGTGGAACCATATGAGTGAAAGCTAGTAAGAAAGGAAAAAGACAGCAGTGAGTCTCCAAATCAGACCTCAGACGACAGCTGCACCCACTTCCCTGCCTCACACTGGGCATCTCTAAGGTGGCTACCAGGCCTTTGAACGGAACTCGTCCCACGCACAAGTTAGGATCAAACTAGAAGTTGACGGGCCAAAGGGGAAAGGTTTCATTTACCCCAGTATGTCCTGGAGACTTGTGGTCCTAGAGGGATATGGATTATAGGAGTACCCAAAGCTACTTGCTGTTCATTATAGAGCAAGATACTAAATTAGAATCTTGCTTGAGCAAACAAGACAGAAAGTTTAGTAGACAGTGATACAGCCTATAATAAATAATCTATCTCTGGCCTTGATGAATCCCAGTTTTTTTCTTTTGGTCTGACAAAATATGGTGCCAGCCACTCCATGACTTATGCTCTCCTAGCCAGATAGGTTCTCCTGGATCAAAGAATTAATAAACAGAACATGGCTGGGCACGGTGGCACACATATGTAATCCCAGTACTTGAGAGGCTGAGACAGGATGATCTCAGGTTTGAGGCCAGCCTCAGTAACTTAGGGAGACCCTCAGCAACTTAGTGAGACCCTATTTCAAGATTAAAAAAAAAATTAGGGGTGGGGTATAGCTCGGGGGTAGAATGCCCCTGGGTTCAATCCTCAGTACCAAAAAAAAAAAATGAGTAGAACAGCAGCATTTTCGATTAGGCTACACTTTGCCCTAATCATCTCACTACTTTCTCTTCTTAGGCAGTCTCAGAACTGGTCAGTCCAGACATCTTCATGCAGTCTCACTCAGAGAATGCAATTTCAGTCAAAGAAATCATCACTGAAATTGAGTCCATCAGTCAAGGAGCTGGGCAGACTCCGCTGAAAGGGGACATCCTGCCCAACCCATGCCATACACCAAAGAAGAGCACCATCCACGATCTGCCCCTGGAGCGGCCCCAGGCCCCAGACAGCAAACCCGGACACCTGGAGCAAGACGAGGGCTTCTGCACAGCCCAGCCTGAGCCAGCCCGAGACTCGGGGAAGAGCCACCCAGAGGGCTGTCCAACCACACACCCGCCCTCGACGGACCTGGAAGAAGAGGAACCCGCCGAGGGGGAGCACGAGCTCCGGGGCCCGGGGATGCACCCAGGAGCCAAGTGGTGCCCCGGGTCTGTGAGACGGGCCACCCTGGAGTTTGAAGAACGCTTACGGCAGGAGCAGGAGCACCATGGTGCTGCCCCCGCGGGTACCTCATTGTCCACTCGCAAGAATTCCAAGAACGATTCTTCCGTGGCAGACCTAGCACCCAAAGGGAAAAGCGATGAGGCTGCCCCAGGACACTCATGTGTCCCCAGGGAGGCAGAGACGAGCAAGGGCAAAGGGAAATGCGCTGGGTCTGAGACTGGCTCCCTCTCCCATTGTGAGCAGCATGTCACCGCTCCCGCCCCCGAGCTGCCAGAGGGTCGCGCCTGGCCAGCTCCCGAGGAGTGCCCCCGGCCAGATGCCCGAACAAAGCAGGAAGGAGTCCCAAAGCAGCAGAGGACTGTGGTTTCCTACCAAGGCTCGGAGACACAGGCCGTCCCACTTCCCTTCCCCAAGAGGGTAGAGATCATCGAGTACACCCACACAGTTACGTCCCTCGATGACACGGGGCCGGGGGGTGAAACGGCCCCCAGCGGAGAGAGCGGGGAGCAAGGCCCGAGGAAGGTGAAAGTGGAGAGGTCTGTCACTGTGCTCTGCACACTGGATGAAAATCTAAACAGGACTCTGGACCCCAGCCAGGTTTCTCTGCACCCCCAATTGCTACCTCCACCCCATCCTTCCTCTACTGAGCGTGACAGGCCCACCGACCTGACCTCCATGCTGAGTAGCCCCAAGGACAGGGGCAGCAGCCCGCCCACAGCCCCGGAGACAGCGGCACCTTCTGTAAGCAGCACAGTCCCCGTACCGCCCGCCACCTTGGATTACCTGCACCCCCAGACCACGGTTCGCCTGGAAGGCTTCACAGGGCAGAGCAGCACCACAGACAGCGAGCCCTCAGCCCAGCAGGTTAGCTGGGACAAAAGCCAGGAGGGCCCCCTCTCCAGCGGCCGGGAAGTAGCACACAGGGGCTCTCAGTTAAGTAGTGAAGACCGAAGTTTAATTGGCAAACTCAGTGACAACGTTGGGGTGTCACCAAAAGATGTGGACCCATCACCTGTAGCCTGTCGACTCCCACATAGCTCTAGTAGCGAAAACATAAAGAGCCTCACCCACAGCCCCAGCGTGGTGAAGGAGCGTGCTAAAGAGATCGAGTCCAGAGTGGGTTTCCAGGCAGGGCTCACCAAACCATCCCAGATGAGGCGCTCAGCCTCCCTCGCCAAGTTAGGTTACCTGGACCTCTGTAAAGACTGTTTACCAGAGAGAGTGCCCATCTCCTCTGAATCCCCTCATCTCAAGCTGCTCCAGCCCTTCATCAGAACAGACTCAGGCATGCATGCCATGGAGGCCCAGAAGCCCCCAGAAAACCCAGGTGCCCCCCAGAACCCAGAGCCAACCAAGTATTTTGTAGAGCAACTCAAAACAACAGAGTGTATTGCACAGAGCCAGCCAGTGGAGAGGCCCCTCGTGCAGTATGCCAAAGAATTTGGTTACGGTCAGCAGTATTTGCTCCCCAGGGCAGGACCAGAATTGACTAGTTCTGAAGGAGGCCCTCCTTTGCTACAGACCCAGGGACTGTCACGAGCAGGCCCAGCTCCAGGGCTGGCTGTGGCACCCCGTCAGCAACACGGCAGAACTCACCCCCTTAGGAGACTGAAAAGGGCAAATGAAAAAAAACGGACAACCAACCCCTTCTATAACACCATGTGATTCTGAGCCTATACATGTGATTTTCTAAGAGAAATATTTGTAAAAGGGGCAGGTGTAATATGTAAGGAAATGCACTTTATCGGTTAATTTTATAATGTTTTGGTCATTTTACTGTGCTGGCGCATGCAGGGTTTGGGTTTTTTCTCTGTGTGTATGTGTGTGTGTGAGTGTGTGCCCACGCGCGCATGTGTGTTTGTATGTGTGTGTACAGAGAGATTGATTTGGACAGCAAGACCATTTTATCATTTTTTTTATTTTTAAGAAATTCTCAAACCTCAAAAAAAAAAAAACCTCATTTTCAAAGAACACCTTTATCAAAGGCAAATTGCTGTTTTTCAATCAACCGCCACCTGCTCCTCCTTTTGCCCTTTGAGGAAAGACATACTTTTTTGACTGAGAGAAGGAAACGGATGGGAAGGGTGGCGCTGGAGCTGGGAATTCAAAGTGCTCCCCCAGGCCTCTGGGATGACGGCCCCCAGGCCGGAGCGTCGGGTGGGCTGAAGGGCAGCCAGGACATCGCAGCCCGCAGCCTTCATCTCCAGCCCCAGCCTCGGACTTCCCAAAGTGCACAGGTTCTACTTTGCTTTACAAGGGGTCTTCTAGAATCCATTTCTTCTGGTATTCCGCAGTGCGTCATTCCAGGAAGGCATGGTAAGGGCTGGCTTTGTAAATTTACCAAGCAAAGAGTTTTTCCTCAAGAAAATAATTTTTGAAGTTAAAGTAAAAGGGAACCGCAAATGAAATCTGAGAGGGCTTCCATAGAGGAAAGCATGATAAGAGGGGAGGTCATAAAGTGGAGGGTGGAGAGGCGCTGCCCAGGAACTCCCGGGCTGGGTCCACACTAGCGGTCATCCCGGCCCTACCTGCCAGGAAACGTGCTCCGCCGCGTCCTCCCAACTAAAATATAGTATCCACAAGTTTGAAAAACAGCAATCAAAAGTCAACGTGTTCTTGTAAAATGAATGCATATGTAGGGTTTTAACCCTTCCATTACTTGAATAATTCTATGGGCCTCTGAGTTTAATGGCCATATTTTTTCCAATTTATTTTTCTCCCCTTTGCTATTTCTCTCATCCTATTTTTTTAATTTCATAGATTATATTTGAATTGTTACATATGTATAACCTCCATTGAATGCAAAGTTTTCTACATTATCACTGTTAACACTTGACATACGTTTTTTTTTTCCCCCTTTCTTTTCCTGGAAGGTTTATCATTTCTCTACAGTTTATACACAGTATTTATGTACATAATGTCACTTTCTTATAATGTTTTGTTGTTGATGTTGTGGGGTCTTTTTTACTTACTCTGTTTAGGAAAGAGTAAAGTTGCAACTGGAAAACACAGAGATACCAGAAATAAAACTGATAGTTGTTGATAGGAATCTGCACAGTACATCGATGGTGGTTTTAATTGTTTAAATGGAGACTTTGAATTGACAGCTCCTGCCAAATTATGCATTAGTAACTTCCTTCTCAGAGAAACCCCTAAAGGCTCCCATTAGATTACAGTGCGACTGACTGAAGGCCGATTTGTTTGAGACTAAAATCCCAGAATGTTCTTTGCCAGTAGCTGAAGCACAGCCAGGGGGTGTGGATGCTGAGAGGCCGCAGGGGAGGCCTCTGCCAAGGGCAAGCGCCCATAATCACTCCATTTAGGATGCCGTTACTTTGATGCTGTTGCGGAGACCCGTAACACAGGAGCACCTGCCATAAACAAGTCTCTTTGAGCTTCTTACAGAAAATGCATTTAGCGTGGAGTGAAGCCCCCGCCACAGCTCATCAAAACCGAAGAGGTTTGCAAATTTGCTTCCTGTTGGCTTTGGTTGATGTCCACAGTGCTGAGGATTGGCAGAGTACAAACTGGAGACTTAGGTCTTCGGCTCGTTCATGGCACTGAGAGGAAGAGACAGATGTACAGACTGTCAAGGTGATGTCGCCAGTTTGGAGGGGGCAGGTAGTAGGGCTGCTGAGGCCATCTGCGGGTGCTCCAGAGGAGCTGCGGATCCAGTTGCCCAAGTTGGATCTGCCGTCACTGCCAGGAGGCAGGCTGGACAGAAAGCACCCTGCTGAAAGTATCTTTCTGGTGTAATGGTTATATATACCTGTGCTGTCCTTCAGTGGTTTCCTTAAACGTCCATATGTGTCATCACACAGCATCGTGATTCCTGGATATTTTTGTGTTGTAAAGTGTTGTGTCAGGTGGTATATACCAGTGCGAAGAGCTTGCGAGGCAGGGCGACGAGTTCTAGGGCTCATCCATCTAAACCACCCGGTCTTGTAGAGGCAGTTCCACCACCACGATGAGGGGGAAGGACAAGAGGCCAGCATGGGGAGGGAGGATTTGCGTGGAGGTTGAGAGTGGCGTCCACACCCACACATGAAGAAGTCCAAGCAGGATCAACAGCATGGCGTTCTGCTCACGGCCACGGTGTTTAATGCTCACTCTGCTGCATTAAACCCAGTAAAGATGGGGAGGAAACCCTCTAATGCTGGGAAAACAAAAAGCAAACTTTATTTTTCTTAAAGAGTGGAAGAAACAGTCTTGCTCTGCCTTCCTTTTTTAATTAAATTTCTAAACAGTTAATTTACCTGCCTAAATAAACATCTTCTACACAGGGTCTGTAATCCAACCATGCCAAGGGGTCTTGCCAGCCTCTCAGACCCCCACCCGTAGGTGTTCTTGAGTTATGTACATGGTTGAGCAACGTTCAGGGGAGATGCATGAGGAACTATTGAGGATTTCTCAGACTTTCTCCTCTTCAAACTTTGATACAATTTCAGGCAGCCTGTTTCCTTTTTCTGTTCCCAGACCTGGAACCTCAGGTTTGGTAGAGTAACAGATGAGCAAGAAAACCTAGATATCTTGTCCAGTGCCTGTTTTCTCTTTTTCTTTTCTTTGAAGACCATCGTAGTTTCTCAGCAACTCTGGAGGAACGTGTGTGTGTGTGTGTGTGTGTGTGTGTGTGTGTGTGTGTGCACGCACATGCAGAAAGTTGACATTTTGGTGCATGGGGTAAAAACCCCAGGAACGCATGGCTGTAATCTGTGTGGTTACCTGGTCAACAGGAGAGAAATCTCAACCCTTCCTCGATTCTTAGAAACACTTAGGAGTAGTGCGTACCAGAGTAGACACGTAGTACTGTGGCGTGGTAGTGTTCATCTTTCCTCGTCTTGGTTGCCTTTCAGATTCTGATTGGGGTATTTGTTCAGGATCATCCCTAGCCTCTCAGCCTCTGCAGGCTCTGTAGTGTTTTCCTGGTTCTGTACGTTTGTCCCAACTGGTATTTGCTCTTTCTCATTTTGGGAACTCCCAGAAGCTAAGGACAGCCTGAGGACGACAGCCCAGCTCAGGGGTCCCCTCTTGCTTTCTCACGGACTCCAAGCAGATGCTGCCAAGTAAACAGACCCAAAGCTTCCTACGAGAAGCTTCTGGGACAGCAGCTCGCAGGAGTCCCCACCTGCCTCCTCTGAGGATCTCAGTTCTGCAGTGATCTAGACGTGTTTGGGAAAGATATTTTGTGGGAGGTTTTTTTTTTCCTTCTAAGAAAACATTATGCAAAAAGAGTCAATTTTTAAAAGGGCATTTTAAAGTAAAGCCATTTTTTGGCTTTTTCTGACAACTCTTGTGGATACCTTGTTTACATTGTGAGTATTAAAATATGCATCATCTTGTCCTCCGGGCACCCAGGTCCTGGCTGTCCTGTGAGTCCTCACACAGCAATGCCATAGTATCAGCCCTGTGGATGAGTGGATGAGACCTGGAGCGACTTCCAATGTGTGCTGCACCCCACCCAACACTGTCTGTGGAATAGTCGTCCTTTCCTCAGTTGCTGGTGTGTCCTCATAGTGATGGTCGTAATGGTGAATGGCTACTATGGGTTTCTATTTTGGTTTGGTTTTTGATGGTAGACAAGATGAAATTTTAGTTGTTTTAGCACCAATCCAACTTAAAGGCATCGTGGACTTTGTTTTCCCTCCCAAATTAAAAGATCAAGGCATGTATTAGACATAAGCATATTGTTGCCTCAATTATTATTACGAAAAGGCCTGCCCCCAAAGCAAGAAGCTGCACGCTCCTAACCTCCCAGGGCTTGGGGCCCCGTGACGCCGTGGAGAGCTATCGCAAGGTGCTTCTGTACTTGGCCAGCCTGGAAGTGGAGGGTGACTGGGCCTGGCTTCTGCTCTGAAAAGAGAACCAGCCTCATCTTCTCAATGCCCCAGAGGTCTAGGACAGGATTTCTAAACTGGATTCACCCCTTATCAGCTTGAATACCCAAGAAGTGTACGACCGATGCTGCCATCAGTGTCCTCACAGCCATGCTGGTGGCGGCATCCTGTGTGCACGCGCAGAGCTAACACCTAGGGCTCAGCTCATGCGGAGGAGCCAAACTGAACACGAGAACCCGCCCGGAAATGTTCCTACTCAATAAGCCCACCAGAAATAGATGTTTATGTTTTGTTGGATTTTGGTTTGCTTGGCATGACTAATGGTGCCTTTTCTTTCTTTTTTCCTACTTTATTTTTAAGAACTTGTCCTAAGCATGGAAAACAAGTCCAGAAACTCTCCTACTGACTGTTACCCTAGGCTACCCCAAATTTTTATGCTCATGTTTTATTAAATAAAGCAGGTGCTCCCTGGATCTCTGGGACCTTTTTGAGGCATTTGAAGCAGGATATAAAGAGTGGTTTCATCTCCTTCCTTAATCTTCCTGGTGGTTGGGATGTCCCACTTGTATCATAGTTTTTTTTTTTTTTTATTACCAATGTGCTCCACTGTTTTTAAATGTGAACTTGTGCGCAAATGTGCAGATTCAACGTTCTTGTTACAGATTGAATAAATTTTTATTTTGAAGATGAAATGAGTACTTCATTAAGTGGAACCAAGGGGGTGCTGGGGCCGGTGAAATGGTTGGAGGAGGAGGGCATTGATAACAAACAGAACAGGTACTCATTGATCCCAAGCAAGCACACCCCAAAGAGCTCTACAGAAAAAGGTCTAACCTTCTACCTTCCACAGAATTAAAGACTGGACAGGAGCTAGGATCACTACAAATTATTTCATACAGTGTGGTTCCAATCAAATGACCAAGCTGGGAACGTGCCTGGTCTAAGACATTTGCCGAAGCCGCCATCCGAATGTTAGGAGGATGAATAAGCAAAAGGACCAAAATTCCTCCACCATCTGTGGTGCCAAATGACTGGTCTGGGACAGCTGCAGTGACCTGCCCCAGTAGAGACTAGATTTGTTGGGTGAGTGACCTCTCTGGACATTAGTGAGATAAAACGAACAAGCTTTCAGCACAAGCCACCTCACTGGGAGCAAGGGGACGTGAGTTTCCAAAGAAGTAAGATCTTTAACCCTCTCCCACCATTAGATGAGAAACATCTGGCGAGGTGCCGTGGTGCACACCTGTAACACAGCATCTCGCAAGCTAAAGGCCAGTCTGGGCAACTTAGCGAGACCCTGTCTCAAATAAATAAATATAGCTGGGCATGGTGGCACAGGCCTATAATCCCAGTACTTGAGAGCCTGAGACAGGAGGATCAAAGGTTTGAGGCCAGGCTCAGCAACTTGGACCCTCAGCAACTTAGTGAGATTCTGTTTCAAAGTAAAAAAATAAAATAGGGCTGGGGGTGTAGTTCAGAGGTAGAATGGCCCTGGGTTCAATCCCCAGTACCACAAAATAAATATATGCATATATGTGTGCATATACATACACACACACACACACACACACACACACACACACACACAAATTGACACCAGTGGTGCAGGAGGAAGATGGGGAGCCAAGGAGCAGTTCTAACAAATGAGCTCAGGATGGAGCCCCCACTTCTCCCGCCTTTCCACAGATCAGTCATGAATCATCACGTGCAAGAGCACACTACTATCCAGGGAGAGCTCAGTTAGTTTCCCAGTTGCCAACCAAATTTGCTGAGGCTTCCAGAGAAGACACTTGCTTGAAGTAAAGTCAGTCTGCTTCGTTCTGAGCGGTGCACATGCAGCAGGAGGGGAGTACTGCTTGGTCTCCAGGCTACGTGCATGATGGTGAAGGTAAGGTCACTTCACAAAACATTCTAGGAGTGCTTGGGGTCCCTGACCAACCTAGAGAAACTCAATCTCGGCTTTCCAGCCAACGCCAATTGGGCAAATCGTGGCTAAATTGCTAGGCCACTTGTTCCAGAAAATGGATTAATGAGATGAAATCTGCCTGTCTTCGAAGGGCTTTCCTTCAGAGCCCGGCTGGAAGCAGAAGCACCAAGCCCAAGCAGTTTCTTCTCCTGACTGGGTCTTCATGCCTTGCTCCGCCCACCCACTGCTCTGCCAGGCCCCTGCAGTGGACAGTGAGCTGGACATGGTGGCACATGCCTATAATTCCAGTACTTGGGAGGCTGAGACAGGAGGATCACAGGTTAGAGGGCAGACTTGGCAACTTAGTAAGTGAGATCTTGTTTCAAAATTAAAAATAGGGCTAGGGGTGTAGATCAGAGGTAGAACATCCCTGGGTTCAATACTCAGTACCAAGCACTCTTGTAATCCCAGTAAATGGGAGGCTGAGACCAGAGGATCTAGGTTCGCGGCTAGCCTCAGCTACTTAGGCCCTCCGCAACTTAGTGAGATCCTATTTCAAAATGAAGAGTAAGCCGGGTGTGGTGGCACATGCTTGTAATCCTAGTACTTGGGAGGCCGAGACAGGAGGATCCAGGTTCGTAGCCAGCCTCAGCTACTTAGTGAGGCCCTCCGCAACTTCGTGAGACCCGGTTTCAAAATAAAGTATAAAAAATAGGGCTGGGGGTGTAGCTCAGAGGTAGAACGCCCCTGGGTTCAATCCCCGATACCGCAAAAAAAATAAAAAAATAAAAAATAGGGCTGGGAGTGTAGCTCGGAGGTAGAAGGCCCCTGGGTTCGATCCCCGGTACTGCAAAAAAAAAAAAAAAGAATAAAAAATAGGGCTGGGGGTGTAGCTCAGAGGTAGAAGGCCCCTGGGTTCAACCCCCAGTACTGAAAGAAAAAAAAGTGTGTTAAATCTCTTCTCTGCCAACAAATGATGATGCAGTTAGAACCTGATCCAGTCTCCTTCACTTTACAGCCCAGAAAGTTGCAAAAATAGTGTGGCTGAGCCAGGACTGGAACCTCAGTTTTCTAATGAGTCCATACAGTCCTTCCTCCGCACCATGCAGCATAATTCTTGAGTCATCAGCACTTGTGAGATAAAGTGGCATTGTCCTTCAAGGAGAGGCAGAAACACACGGCGCTGAAAAGCATGGAGTCAGATGCCAGATCCTGGAGCAAGGATCTTAGCTCCACCAACCACCAGCTAAGGGAAGGGTAAGCTACTTAACCCCTTTATGCCTCAGTTTCCTCATCTGTAGAATAATAATAACAGTAGCCATCTCCAAAGGTTTTATCAGAATGTTATAAATATGAACCTAGCTCATAATAAGTATAAAAGCTATTGTTACTATCAAGGAATAATTGAGTCACTCAGGACTTTTCCTCCTAATCATGTACCTGGAATCTTCAGGTAAAAGGGAGACTTCTTGTCCATCCTCATGGTCCTCCATGCCATGAATTATTTCTGAAGCACCTGTAACAGTTTTTTTTTTTTTTTTTTTTTTTTTTTGCAGTACTGGAGATTGAACCCAGGGGCTCTGAGCTACACCCCCAGCCCTATTTTTTATTCTTTATTTGGAAACAGGGTCTCACTAAGTTGCGAAGGGCCTCACTAAGTAGCTGAGGCTGGCCGCAAACCTGCGATCCTCCTGTCTCAGCCTCCCAAGCACTGGGATTACAAGTGTGCGCCACCACGCCTGGCTTAACAGTTTCTGATTGTGTACCCCTATAAGCCACTGAAGACATGGACTCTTCCTGAGAAACAAAGGAGCCTTTGGGGACTATCCTGGTTTCCACCACCTTCTCTCCGTCTTTCCCCTCAGGGCTGGTTTCTGCCCTCTGGAAGGCTATGTGCTGTTGATTCCAGGTGTCCCCTAGGAAGTGGGAAGTAATAACTGGCCTCACGCTGCCCTCCAGGGCCTTAGTATCCTAGAGAAGAAATCCAGCCTGCAGGCATTGGGTAAACAACAGCTACAGTTGTTCATAGGCTGTATTTTGATCTGGTTACTCTTTTTGTCCTCCTTGACCTTGGTCAATATTCAGACCTGTGGGTGTAGGGGGAAGTGGGAGAGGCTCCCCTGGAACACAGCCAGGAACCATCTTAAAGGAAGCACAGATGACATTGTCTGGCTAAGGCCAGGCGTGGTGGCACACACATATAATCCCAGTATTTGGAGAATTGCAGGTTTGAGGCCAGCCTCAGCAATTTAGGGAGACTGTCAGCAATGTAGCAAGACCCTGTTTCGAAGATAAATAAAATAGGGCTAGGGTGTAGCTCAGAGGTAGAGTGCACCTGGTTCAATCCCCAGTACATACATACATACATACATACATACATACATAGCTAGGGGTGTCGCTTGGAGGTAGAATGCCCCTGTGTTCAAACCCCAGTGTCCAAGAGAAAAAGAGAGAGAATGTCCGGCTAAGCATCAGCCTCCTGGTCTCTAAGCTGCTTCCCGCCCTGCTCCGTGGAATCATCCGGTTCCCAAAGGCTCGCGATCGATCGCTCTTAATAATAGTAACATTGACAAGCCGCTGTCAGGTACCCTCGTAGTTACCGTGGGTCAGCCTAGACCCTCACTCAGTGACTGAGACGGTTCCCTCGGAGCATCTTCTGGAGCCTCTCCCCCAGCTGGAGCTGGACGTGCAATCCCGCCACTCGGGCCCGCGGGCCGGGCTAAATCGGGAGAGCGACTGCGGCAGGAATGCGGCGCCGGGCACCTGACCTCGCGCGGCCGCGGGCTCGGCTCGCTGTGGCGCCGGCTCCGGGCTGGGGACGCAGCCGACCCGGGAGGCGGCGCGCACCCGGCACACTGACTTTTGTTATTTTTCCAAGCGCCGCGGACACCTGGCGCCAAGTCCAAGTCGGGGGCGCTGGACTTTCCCGCCGCTGGAGAGGGCGGGGCAGCCTGGGCCGTGGCCACGCCCCTCCCGCCCGGGCCCCGCCCACGGCCCCGCCCACGGCCCCGCCCCCAGGCTGATGGCAGCGGCAGCTGGGACTGCAGCCGAGCGCGGCGGTGGAGAGCCGCAGGCAGCGGACACCCGGAGAGGCAGCTCGGGCGCCCTGACGCCTTCCTCGGCCCGCTCCGCAGAGGAGTCGCAGCGTGAGCACCCCGCCGCCCGGCCGAGGACCAGGTACCCCCCATCGCCGCCGCCGCAGCCCGCGCAGCGGCCGGGGTCCCTGCAGGGGCCGAGGTCTGCGCCCCCTCCCCCGCCCCACACCGTTCCTCGCCGCGGACTTGGTGTCTATATTTGGCCGGACAGCGGCCAGCGCGCAGACACCTCGTCTCTCCAGAACGCGGTGCCCGGGCAAGAGGCTGGAGGAAGGGTGCGGGGAGGCTGGGCCGTCGGCCTGGGGCCGCGGGAGCACCCTGAAGGGCACAGGGATACCCCGGGCAGGGGAGAGGCAAGAGTTGGCGCCCCTTTGGGAGAGTTTAAGAGTAGCATAGCACAAGCCCCGGTGGAGAAAGACATCTCACCCTACCCACCTTGCAAATCTGGACCTGGCCCCAGGGGTCAAGGACCCACCCGCAGCCCAGTTTACTAGGAGGAAGGCCCAGCCAGGGCAGAGGACACGAATGATAAGCTAGACCAAAATATGATCATTAAAAGCCAGAAGGCCATGGTAGGGCCTGTTGAAGAAGCCCGTGCGGAGAGGAGTGGGAGGAGAGATTTACCTTACACTACGCCCCCTCCCCCTGCTTGGGAAGAAACTGATGAACACAGTAACAGGAAGGACTCAGGTTAGCTGACCAGAGGAACTTCTCTTTGGAAATTTTCTTGAATAAAACAAAACTCATTTGCCTGAACCATGCCAGAGATGAGACTTTGGGATGGGGCCCCGGGAGTTGACATCCTAGTCTCATAACTGGCCTTAACACGAGATCCAGTGGCCAAGGCCTCTGGTTCTAGACAGGGTGCCTCTAAGGAGATGCAGATCTTTGGTGAAGAGATGCTCCTCCAAGGCTGGCAACAGCAGCGCAGCCTAGCATTGAGGCTCCTCCCAACAACACTCTGTCTTCCAGGAAGCTGTCGGCCCCTGTCAGACGCCACTGGACCCCAGCCTGGGTCTCTAAGGAAAAGTCACACGAAACAGTGTTTGGCAGGTGGCAAAGAACTGTCCCACACGCTGATCACCTTGAAGAAAGCTCCCTGCTTTTAGAAGCCAATGCCTGGCCACATATCCTCCTCACCTGCCTCCCTCTCCACTCCTCCCTCCCACAGCTCCCAGGACTAAGGACCAAAGGCACCTCTGGACGCTGAGCTCCTCCATCTCCGCACCAGCCATGAGCCGGCGCGTGGTTCGGCAGAGCAAGTTCCGCCATGTGTTCGGGCAGGCGGCAAAGGCCGATCAGGCCTACGAGGATATCCGCGTGTCTAAGGTCACATGGGACAGCGCCTTCTGTGCTGTCAACCCCAAATTCCTGGCCATTATTGTGGAGGCCGGAGGTGGGGGTGCCTTCATCGTCCTGCCTCTGGCCAAGGTGAGGGATGAGGGGAAGGAAGCGAGTGGGAGGATGCTGACTGCCCCCCTCCCCGGGACTTCTGTCAGCGGCCTGTGTCCTCACCTGCTTCGTGTAGATAGGCTGCTCCCTGTTCCCCAAATCCTCAAGAACCAATGGGGAGGCTCCCTCACCCACCTGAGCAACAGTGTCACGGGGGCTGACACCCACCCCCCCCTAGCCCTTCCACCGCTCTACGTAGCACCCTGTTCCCAGCAGGGACCTGGAAGGTCGTTGGGTGGCAGAAATGGTCACGATGCAACAGAGCCGGATTCTGGTCCTGTCCCACCTGATGCCACACCCCCTCACGTTGGGGGGCTGGAGATCCTCCTCCCAGCCGAGAATGACTAGATCACCTCTCAGAACAGTACTCTGCGGACAGGGCCAGGCTCTATCCGAATAATCCCCGATGACCTCCCACCCTGTTTCTCTTTTTTTTTTTTTTTTGTGGTACCGGGGATTGAACCCAGGGGCGTTTTACCTCCGCGCTACACCCCCGGTCCTATTTTTTTATACTTTATTTTGAAACTGGCTCTCACGAAGTTGCGGAGGGCCTCACTAAGTAGCTGAGGCTGGCCGCGAACCCGGATCCTCCGGTCTCAGCCTCCCAAGAACTGGGATTACAAGCGTGCGCCACCACGCCCGGCTTCCTCCCACCCTGTTTCTAGCACTGAGGAGAGAGGAGCTTGGAGGGCAGGGGAACATAACACACAGGGACAGAGCCCGGCCCCCCTAGGGAAGGGAGTCAGGTCATGACTGGCATCTTTGCTGAGTAACCTCAAGACCCCTGGCCATCGCCACCCCTGGGATGGACACCCCAACGCATGACCTTGGCCTGGACTCTGGCCCCTTTACCCTTGTTTCAAGGCCCCACAAGTGGCCGGGTCAGGGCTGACAATAGTCAGTGACTCACCCCAGACAACGCAGACACCATCCAGAGACACCATCCCCAGGGCTCAAATTTCAGCTAGAGCGGTCCCCCCCTATCACTGCCATTTCAACGACACATAGCCACCACCCCTCTTCCTTACTGCCTGGTATGGGCCTAAGACCCCTACAAGCATTCCATGATGACCAAAAATAGGTGGGCCCCCAGTCCCCGTCTGAGCACCAGGATCGCCTGCTGTTGTGGTTCCAAAGTGAAGTGTGACAGGGAGAGACTGGCCGAGCGTGGCTAGGGGCACTGCACTGTCTTAGCTCACCTCAGCCTCTTCCTCCAGGGGCTTCCCACATCTTTCCAATCGGGGAAACGGGCTCAAGAACCGCTTCTTCCAAGTAGGTGTCTTTGGAAGAGCACTGGACTGAGAGTGCTGGGTTCTACTCTTGCTGTGGGTCCCTGGTTCAGTCATCTCAGCTCTCTGTGTCAGATTTGCTAATATTAAATGATTTCAACTCTGCCTCCAGCAAAGTGCAAGAAGTGGACTGGACCAGGTTAGAAGTACAGAGAGTGGTCTGCAAAGAGAAAACACATGAAAAAGAATGGAGATGTAAACAGAATCTGTGGCCACTCCAAAAAAAGAACACACAGGATGGGCTGGGGGTGTAGCTCAGAGGTACAGCACTTGTCTGGCATGCAGGAGGCCCTGGGTTCCGTCCCCAGCACCACAAAGAAAGGAACAAAAAACATACTGGTGAGCAAACCCACATCTCTGACCACTCCAGACAGGACGAGTGGATAAGAACTACCCACTGGTCACTGGGCACACTGCCCCTGTGCTGGACATCGACTGGTGCCCACATAATGACAACGTCATCGCCAGTGCCTCAGACGACACCACCATCATGGTAGGAGCCAGGTGGATACTGCGGGGCACTTGGGGAGCAGGGAGGGCTGCCTCACCTGTGCTGGGGAAGGTGATAGGGAGGTGCTGAGGCCCAGAGCCCTGCCCTGCCCAGCTCCCAGACTATTTTTAGCTACCTGCCCACTCCCTCCCAGGATGCACTGCTTAGGGCTAATTATAGCCATGGATAACTTGGGGCCCAAAGAGCAGGGGGTAATGCTCTAAAGTCTCCCTGCAGGAGGGAATGGGGAGGTCTCTGGAGATCTGGCAGTACCCCATCCTGGTTCCCAGCTGTTTCTGGCCTAGGCAGGTACCACCAGATCTTGCCCTGTATTTGGCTCTTACCACTCAAGACAGCCAGTAGGGTTAAAGGGAGGGGAGGGAAGGAAGGAGGGAAGGGACAGCGCCGGCTCCACATCGCACCTACCCTTTGCCTCTTCCTCCTACCAGGTGTGGCAGATTCCAGACTATACCCCTGTGCGCAACATCACAGAACCTATCATCACACTCGAGGGCCATTCCAAGCGTGTGGGCATCCTCTCCTGGCACCCCACTGCCAGGAACGTCCTGCTCAGTGCAGGTCTGGGGGCCTAGGGAGGGTCCTGACTGTGGATCAGGGCCAGGGTGACAAAGGCAGGGCCCGGGTCACCATGCCTGTCCATTCTGGACAGGTGGTGACAACGTGATCATCATCTGGAACGTGGGCACCGGGGAGGTGCTGCTGAGCTTGGACGACCTGCACCCAGATGTCATACACAGCGTGTGCTGGAATAACAACGGTAGCCTGCTAGCCACCACCTGCAAGGACAAGACCCTGCGCATCATCGACCCCCGCAAAGGCCAAGTGGTGGCGGTGAGTGCTTGGCCTGGCCGCTCTCTAGCAGCCTCTGCCCAGTGACCAGCACCCTATACCCACAATCACCAGAGCCCCTGGGCCCAGCTTTTACCTGCCCCATTCATACTCCGGAGGCTAGTCGTGCCCCCCCTCCCAAGTCTCTGCAACCACAGCCCCCTGCCTGAGTAAGCCCGGGGCCTGCAATTCTCTGCCCTGCTCCTGTTCCCTCTCTTCCCCTGCATCTCAGAAGCTCTGAGGAGTGGAGAAGCTGAAACTCCACTCTCCCACCAGAACCTGCATGAAACCTGAGCTCCTGGGACCCTCTCCTCTCCTCTCCTCTGGGCCGCAGTATTGCAGGGTCTGGGGCCTGACCACCGGCTGTGGAGGGCTGGGCGGGAGATGGAGGCAACCCTCGCGCGGTCCTCCCCTCACCTGGGGTGCAGGGTGCAAGGGGCGCGTGCATGTGTGCGTGGAGCACGCGCGTCCAGTGCGGCCGGGGACGGGCGGGCGCTCTAACCCACTAACCCCGCGAGCAGGAGCGAGCCCGGCCTCACGAGGGCGCCCGCCCACTGCGGGCCGTCTTCACCGCGGACGGGAAGCTGCTCAGCACCGGCTTCAGCAGGATGAGCGAGCGTCAACTCGCGCTCTGGGACCCGGTAGGCCAGGCCGCGCCGGGCGCGCTCGCTCCTTCCCGGGGTCGGCCAGGAGCGCCCTCCCGGGTCGTGCTCGGCGCCCGAGAGGCCAGGGCGGAGCCGGGAGCCAGCCGACATCGCCTGCCCCAGTGACCCGCCTTTGAGCGCGCTGGAGGGCTCAGGATCTGCTGAGAGCCGCGCTCCTCCTGCCCTCTGGGGGGGCCCAGACGTTCTCCAAGCCAGGAGCCAGCCGTGGGTCCCCGGGAAGCTGAGTTCTTAGGGTCCCTTTGTTTCTCCACCCCCACACCCAAGTCTGCAAGCCGGCTGCTCGGCCCTGCACGCGCCCCTGCGCAGGCAGCGGGGTGATGCCCCTCCCTCCCTTCTCCCCTCCCCCAGGAGAGGTTTGCAGCCCATGAGGGGATGAGGCCCATGCGGGCTGTCTTCACGCGCCAGGGTCATATCTTCACCACGGGATTCACCCGCATGAGCCAGCGAGAGCTGGGCCTGTGGGACCCGGTAACGCAACTGGAGGCTTGGGGTGTGTGCCCCGGGGACTGGCATCACGGGAGAGGGGCCAGGCGCCCCTCGCCCGCAGGGCAGTCTCGCCTGGACAGGGCTGGAGGCTGCTGCGGCCGGTGCAGCGCCTGCCATCCCCACACCCACCCCTCTACCCAGTTTTGCTGCGTCGCCTGAAGGAGCTGGCGCTGGCGCCCCCGCCCGGTGATGCCGAGTCCCGGGGGGTGGTTTGCGGTGACTGCATGCCTCGGCGTAGGGGGTACATGCGCGGGCAAGGGGCGGCGCTGTGTCCAGGGGAGGGCCCGTAGCTCTCGGCCTTGGGAACGCACGGGATGCGGGGCGGGCTGGAAGCGTAAAGGGGGCCCCCGAAGTAGCACCGGAGGAGGGGCAGGGCTGGTCACTCCTCGTGTGCTCCGGCAGAACAACTTTGAGGAGCCGGTGGCACTGCAGGAGATGGACACGAGCAACGGGGTGCTGCTGCCGTTCTACGATCCCGACTCCAGCATCGTTTACCTGTGTGGCAAGGTGCTCCGCGGCGTGGGGAGGGCCGGGGGCAGGCTGGGGGTGTGCGGCGCGCCTCTGAACCCACTGGTTTTGCAGGGCGACAGCAGCATTCGGTACTTTGAAATTACCGAAGAGCCACCTTTCGTGCACTACCTGAACACTTTCAGCAGCAAAGAGCCGCAGCGGGGCATGGGTTTCATGCCCAAGCGGGGGCTGGATGTCAGCAAGTGTGAGATCGCCCGGTCAGCAACCTTGGCTCCTCCCGCATGCCTGCCTCTGTCCCCTAACTTAGGTCAGGCCCTAACCACCAGGCTTCCAGAGTAGTACAGTGCTTTGGAAAAGAGAAGGTTGGAGGTAGGATCAAACACGTCTGTTTCATACCAGCCCCATCTGCTCACTAGCCTCACATGCTCTGAATTTCATTTTCCTCCTCTGTAAAATGATTATGAGCACCCCCATGAGAGGTGTTTTACCCCACAACTCATATTGTGTGTAAAGCACAATGCAAGCCGGGTGTGGTGGCGCACGCTTGTAATCCCGGTACTTGGGAGGCTGAGACAGGAGGATCCGGGTTCGCGGCCAGCCTCAGCTACTTAGTGAGGCCCTCCGCAACTTCGTGAGACCCTGTTTCAAAATAAAGAATAAAAAAATAGGGCTGGGGTGTAGCTCGGAGGTGGAATGCCCCTGGGTTCAATCCCCAGTACCACAAAAAATTAAATAAATAAAATAAAGCACAAGGCGCATGGTAGGCACTCAACAAGGGTTGACCTCCAACGCACTGGCCCCAGGACAAGTTAAGGGGGTGGGAGTCTACAGGGGGTGCTAAGCCCCGCTCCCTTACAGGTTCTACAAGTTGCACGAAAGGAAGTGTGAACCCATCGTCATGACTGTGCCCCGCAAGGTAAAGGGGTCGGGCTGGGCTCCGAGGTGGACGGGAGCGCAGCAGGCCATGCGCGACTCACGGGGGTCCTTGTCCACCCACCCCCGCAGTCAGACCTGTTCCAGGACGATCTGTACCCAGATACACCAGGCCCGGAGCCGGCCCTGGAAGCGGACGAATGGATATCGGGCCAGGACGCTGACCCCGTGCTCATTTCGCTGAGGGATGGCTACGTGCCCCCCAAGCACCGTGAGCTTCGGGTCACCAAGCGCAACATTCTAGACGAGCGCCCGCCCGCCGGCCCCCGACGCAGCCAATCGGCCAGCGACGCCCCTTTGTCGGTAAGATCCGCCCGCCCCACCCAGGCCCCGTCTACACTTCCCCCCCTGCCCACTCTCCGACAGCCTCTGCTGTCCTCCGCGCCCCACAGCAGCACACCCTGGAGTCGCTGCTGGAGGAGATCAAGGCCCTCCGCGAGCAGGTGCAGGCGCAGGAGCAGCGCATCTCGGCTCTGGAGAACATGCTGTGCGAGCTGGTGGACGGCACCGACTAGCACCAGCGTGCACACTGCGGGTCAGGGCCCACACCGACTCCACCCCGCGGTGGCTTTTTGTTTGGGACTCCCGGGACCCAGCCTCCCTGAGCTGGGGCCAGGGATGGCTCTGGGAGGGAAACTCCACCCCTGGAGAGAGGCCTGGATTATTGGACCGGAGGGGAGATGTTTGTCTGGCAGGGACGATGCTGAGCGCTTGGTCCAGGGCTCAGCAAGAGCTGGCCTAGGGGAGGCCCAGGGTATTGGGGGGCCTCAGCAATGGTGCTGCAAGGCGAGGTCGTGTCCCACTCTGTTATTCGCCCAGGGCATGGAAAATGCTTAGAATTAGCACGATGCTTCATGATATTGGGGGAGCTTGGGGAGACGATTTGTCCGATTTCCCCACACTGGGGAAAATGTATGGCCCTTTTCCTAGTCAGCTCATTTGAATCCATCACTCTGCGTGGTAAACCAGACAGCCCGCACCCCAGTTCTGCAGACATATACATAACCGGTTGCCTGCAAGGCCCTACCCACTGGTTACATCCAGCAGAGCGGTGTCTCCCTTCTTTCCACTGCCAGGTGGAGGGGGGGACTTCTCAAGACAGGTCCCTCCAGAGAAATATCAGAAGATCTGTCATGAGGAATCAGGTGCGCGCGCGCGCGCGCGCACACACACACACACACACACACTGTGCAGCCCCAATCCTCTGCTGTGGCCTTGACTCTGAGAAAAACAAGACATAATGAAATATTTTACTAATAAGCACAAGTCTGGGCCTCCTGCATGGGTGGGGGTAAGGAGAAACGAATCGCCAACCTCTGAAAATGGGAACCCCATGATCCTGGGGGACCTAGCAAGTGCAACCCTGAGCTCAGTACTCACCAGGCAGCCTCTTACCCTGGGACTGTCCTCGGGACACGGTTCAGCAGGACCCCAACCCCTGTGGCCACTCCTCCCCAGTAAAGTCAGGTAGGAAAAGACTCCGGTTTGAAGCCTCTTTTATTTGTGCCTCAGAATCAGTCTGGTGCCCCTGGCATCCGGGAAGGGAGTGGGAGGAACAGTTTCTCTTTGTTGCTCTTCTGTTCCCGTTTTGTGTCCCTTCTGAGCCTCACTGGCTGAGCCAGAGAAGGCCAGTCCCAGAGAGACAGGAGACGAGGGTGTGGTGGGCCCCTGCCCCTGGTGGGGCCTGTGCTTCTCTGGGTGGGTGAGGTGGGGCAGGGGAGAGCCGGGGGTTAGCACCATCGGATGAGGGGTTTTAGAGTCCGCCCCTGAGTGGGGCCAGAGGGGTGCACAACCACAGAGGGCTAGCAGCAGCTGGTGGGAAGGGGTGGGTGGTGGTGCCAGGGCCCTGGGCGACCACTTTGTATCCAGTTTTGTGCTGGGTCTAGTGCTTGCCCCCAGCCCAGTGTGCCCCCCACCCCACTCTCCAAGGCACCATGAGGGAGTCAGGCCTTGCCCGGGCCAGGGGACCACCTTGGACGCACTGTACTCCCTGATCACAAAAACGTGCCTTGGGGTTGGGGGCTCCAACTTCTGGCTGCCCAAGGCGAAGCTGGGACCACCCTGAGACCCAGGACGGATGGGGGGGCTGGGGGAGCCGGGCACCCCGCTAAGTGCACTTGACGCTGAAATGCCGGGGTGGGGAAGGGACCGGGCCCTTGACGTGCTGGTTTGTGTCTGGGACAAAGCAGCGACACAGCACGCGGGGAGTTGAGCTGCCTCCCAGGGGTGAGGAGCTGAGATGCAAAGGCTTCAGGGGCAGTGTCCTGGACTGGGGTCAGTGAGCAGAAAGGAGGACTGCCAGAAGGAGCAAGGGTTAGGGAAAATGCTCCTCTAAAGATTCCATTCCCCTTCAGGACCACCTTGCTCCGCCCTTGGACAGACATGAGCCCAGAGGAGCGGATTAGGGGCAAGGATACAGCAAAGCAGGGGGACCAGCCATGCCAGGGGCCTTCAGGGCCCTGGCCTGGAAAGCTTCCCTGTGCCCAAGTCAAACCCCTCCCCATCTGGTGCCTTGCGCGCTGCAGCCGCCCCTGCACGGTGGCTCCAGACTCCAACCGCAGCTTAGCAGGCGCTGGCCGGGCGCGTCTCGCTCAGGCCCCGGGTCAGGTCAGGTCTCAGGATGGCGCGCACGCGGGGCGGGCGAGGGGCCCCGCAGTGGGTGCTACTGCTCGGTCAGGGACAGCCTCAGGATGCGCTCCAGTTCCTCCTCCTCCTGGCGGGCGCGCCGCCGCCGCTCCTCCTGCTCCTGCGCCGACAACTCCATAGCCAGCCGCAACTGCTCGTCGTAGCTCCGGAACACGTGGCTGCCAGAGCCCCGGCCCGGGCTGGGCTGCGGGCTGGGCACCTGCGCCGGGGGCGCGGGCTGGCGCTGCGGCGTGGGCGGGGCGCTCCTGGGGGCGGGAGGGTTTGTGGAGTGCTTGGGGGGCAGGAGAAGCTGCAGGCCCCAGGAGCAAGTGGTGAGGAGCCTCCATCGTTGCTGCCCTGGCCCCACCCCGTGGTGGCAGATCCCTGCCCGGACATCCTGGCTGGTGAGGGTCTGTACGCCAGGGGGCTGGGTCCCATCTGCCACCGGAGCACCACCCACCGACCCAGCACCAGGAAAGGGTGGTGGTAGAAGCCATCGTGATATCAGGTAAAGGCTTGCTGAGGGCCCCACGGGTTCTCTCGGCCTAGCGGGGTTCCAGTGTCATGGGCCAGGGTGACAGGGTAGTAGGGTACTCTCTACCACTGACCTGTCCTGTCGGCGACCCTCGTAGGACATGGGGTGGGTGCCTGGCTTGCTGTTGGTTAGCGCCTCCCAAATGGTGACCTGGAAGGAGGGGCTGTTAGCTGTGCAGCCCTGTGCTCGCGTGGCTGGGAGCGGCCGCAGGGACACACCTGGTCATACTCACTGCCCGCCTCAAGCAGGCTCTGCTGGATGGCAAACTGCAGCAGGTCATCGTCATCGTCGCGGGCTGTCGCCTCCCGCTGGCCACCCAGCACGCTGTAGCCTCGTGGGGCCTCGAACAATGCTGGGGAGATCTCGCAGCCACGGCATGAGGCTGGGGGGGGGGCTGGGGTCAGGCCTGGGCAGGGCCTGACCCACCCCTGGACACACCAGGCTCAGGGGGGCAGGAGGGAAGTCTGGGGGTGGGGGCAGGGCCGAGCGAGGAGTGGAGAGCCTTACTCGTGGAACTGGAGCTGCTGACACTGGAGGAGTCGCTGCCTGGGGAAGGGGTCTCGCTGCCCGGGCTGCCTCGCACCGAGGGTACGGGCTCATCGCAGCCATTGAGGTTCCCGAAGGTGATGCGGGCGTTGAGGATGTGGAAGATCGGGATTTCTGAGGATGAAGAAACCATCAGGCACCACCACCCACCCCCTCGCTCCTCAGGCCAGCTCCCCCGGCCTCGTTAAATTCCTCCTGTGCCCCAGAAGGGCTGAGGGTGCTGGCATCTCACCAATCTTCACTGGGAAGCCGGGGGGCAGGCGCAGGGTGATGAAGTCCCGGAGCTTGGCAAAAAGCGCATTGCTGACAGCCATGAGGTCGATGATGGGGGCTACCTGCTCACACAGGGACAGGGGATGCTCCTCACACAGCCACAGCTTGGCCTTGAACCTGCCCCCCCAGATCCCAAGGGGTGAGGGTGGCTGCAGGAAGCCATGGCCTCCCAGCACCTCCCGGAGCCCCAGCCCTGCCCACCCTCCCCAGCAGGAAGGAGCGGGGGCCTCACTTCTGTGTCTTGGTGGTCAGCTCCATGGGGCGGCCCATGTCTCTGTTGCCAAGCTCAAAGTTGGGGTTGAAGTATTCTTCTGCAGTGATGGCAGTGGGGTTGGCCTGGCTCAGGGTCTGAGTGATCAAGGTCTGTACCACATGGGGAGGAGCCATGAGCCCGTCTCAGTCCCTGATGCTGGGCCAGCCAGTTGGTACCACAGGGTCCCCAGACCCCCTCCCTGCCAGTGTGGTACTGACATGGCCTTGGGCATTGTGGAAAGGAGGTCCACACAGGCCATGCTAAGCAGGACACCTCCCAAACCTTTTCCTGAGCCACATCCACACCCCTCCACATAGTGGAGCATATACTCACCCCATTTTGGGGGCCCCCATGCTGCTCAGCAATTCCCAGGAAAGACTGCAGAGGTGTCTTACAGCCTACAAGAAATTAGGTATCTCAGGGGACATTGCGGTCCCCCTCCTCCACACACACACACAAACACGGCACCTTATGAGAAGTGACAACACCCAAGCTAGGGAAGATGCTGGCTCTTGGGATGGGGGACTGCTCACCCACACCACAGAACCTTCATCTAAAAGTGACTGAGGCCGGGCATGGTGGCGCACGCTTGTAACCCCAGTAGTTGGGAGGTGGAGACCAGAGGATCCCGGTTCGGGGCCAGCCTCGGCTACTTAATGAGGCCCTCCGCAACTTAGCCAGACCCGGTTTCAAAATAAAGAATAAGCCGGGCATGGTGGCGCATGCTTGTAATCCCAGTACTTTGGGAGGCGGAGACCGAAGGATCCAGGTTCGCGGCCAGCCTCAGCTCTCTCTCTCTCCCTGTCTCTCCTCTCTCTCTCTCTCTCTCCCTCCCCCTCTCTCTGTCTCTCTCTCTCTCTCTACTTAGTGAGGCCCTCCGCAACCTCGTGAGACCCGGTTTCAAAATAAAGTATAAAAAAATAGGGCCGGGGGTGTAGCGCGGAGGTAGAACGCCCCTGGGTTCAATCCCCGGTACAAGAAAGAAAGAAAAAGAAAAGAAAAGAAAAGAGAAGAGAGAGAGAGAGAGAGAGAGAAAGAAAGGGAAAGGAAAGGAAAGGAAAGGGAAGGAAGGAAGGAAGGAAGGAAAAGAAAAGAAAAGAAAAAGAAAGAAAAGAAAAGAAAAGAAAAGAAAAGAAAAGAAAAGAAAAGAAAAAAAAGAAAGAATAAAAATAGGGCTGGGGGTATAGCTCGGAGGTAGAATGCCCCTGGGTTCAATCCCCAGTACCAAAAATAAATAAATAAAAGTGACTGAGGAGCCATGGACAGGAGCCAGGACCACCACAAGCACGCTGGAATAAAAGCAGACTCAGGGTCCGGGGACATTCCCCAAAGTGCCACTGTGCAGGCCGGTGATACTGGATGGTTAAATACGTGCCGTTGGTGAGCAGTTTTGGGATTTGCGCATGTGTTTCCCTTTAGGCGCTCCCATTTTAATGATTTTACTTTGTTCCCCTAGGAGGCGGGGATTGTGTTTCCACCTGAGACACATTAGCTGATGCCCAGAGAATCAGGTGTGGTATCAACAGGCACAGAGAATCAGTTCCAGAGTTCCCTGGACTTTCTACCCAGCTTAGGTCCCACTAGATGACAATGGCCAACATGTGGCACGTATGACATTTCCTTCCCCTCCTAGATGCAATGCAGACATTAGTAATCAATTACAGCATGCCTTTCGCTGAGCCAAATGAGCCTTTAGAATCTTCTTAGCAGTACTCCAGGCAGCTGCTACCAATCATTAGGGCTTGGCACTTGAACTGAAATCTATTTGCCTGAACACACCATCCTGGCTCTTGCAGGTTGGCAGAGGGAATCCCAATGGGGGCGCTGGAGTGGGAGCGGGTTCCTCCAGGCCCCAGCTCCTCGCCCCATCGGCCTTGGCCCCAGTACCTTTGACTTTGCCTTTGTGCTGTTCTGAAAGATGCTCTGTCCGGGTCCGGGTGATGAGCTCCACGTTGGATGCCCCATATACCTGGGGACAGAGAGGAAAGGGCTCAGAGACAGCTCGAATACCCCCACTCAAGGAAATTCTTTTTTTTTTTTTGTGGTACCGGGGATTGAACCCAGGGGCGTTCTACCTCCGCGCTACACCCCCGGCCCTATTTTTTATACTTTATTTTGAAACCGGGTCTCACGAAGTTGCAGAGGTCCTCACTAAGTAGAGAGAGAGAGAGAGAGAGAGAGAGAGAGAGAGAGCTGAGGCTGGCTGCGAACCCGGATCCTCCGGTCTCCGCCTCCCAAAGTACTGGGATTACAAGTGTGCGCCACCATGCCCCGCCACTCGCCACTCGAGGAAATTCTAAGCATTCCATGCAATAAAGCTTCCTGGAGGGGCTCTCTGCTCCAATCCCCAAGCCTTTGGGCAAGTGAATATATCAAATCATTCCTTCAACCGGGCGTGGTGGCGCATGTTTGTAATTCCAGTACTTGGGAAGCAGAGATGAGAAGATCACAGGTTCGAGGACAGCCTCAGCAAGTAATGAGACTCTCATCAACCTAGCGAGATCCTGTTTGAAAATAAAAAAAATAGGGCTGGGGGTGTAGCTCGGAGGTAGAATGCCCCTGAGTTCAATCCCCAGTACAAAAAAAAGTCATTCATTCAGTAAACTTTTTTTTTTTTTTGCGGTACCGGGGATTGAACCCAGGGGCGTTCTACCTCCGCGCTACACCCCCGGCCCTATTTTTTATACTTTATTTTGAAACCAGGTCTCACGAAGTTGCGGAGGGCCTCACTAAGTAGCTGAGGCTGGCCGCGAACCCAGATCCTCCGGTCTCAGCCTCCCAAGTACTGGGATTACAAGCGTGCGCCACCACGCCCAGCTTGAGGAGCCTTTCCATGCCAGCCATTGAGATGGGCATCAGGATACAGTGGTGAACATGGCAGACATGATCCCTCCCTTTATGAGAGTCATATTCTAGTTTCAGAAACAAGAAAATGGACTGTTATAACTCAGAATGATACATTCCCCCTGGGCTTCATCCCAGCTTACAGAATCAGGCAGGACTTCCAGGAGGAGACAACACATAGAGAACTGTGCAATGTTTGTCAGTTCCTTCATTCATCAGCAGCACTGTGTGCTGGGCATGGTGCAGGTCCCAGAGTGACACAGTCTTCTTTTTTTTTTTTTTTTTGCGGTACCGGGGATTGAACCCAGGGGTGTTCTACCTCCGCGCTACACCCCCAGCCCTATTTTTTATACTTTATTTTGAAACCGGGTCTCACGAAGTTGTGGAGGGCCTCACTAAGGGGAGAGAGAGAGAGAGAGAGAGAGAGACAGAGACAGAGAAAGAGAGAGAGAGAGAGAGAGAGAGAGAGAGAGAGAGAGAGCTGAGGCTGGCTGCGAACCCGGATCCTCC
>PVJS01023884.1:0-29171 GCA_004027185.1 Glis glis
ATTGGCTATAAGTTTGTGGACTTGTTTCTGTATCTTCTATTCTGTACCACTGGTCTATGTGTCTGTTTTTGTGCCAATACCATGCTGATTTTATTACTATAGCTCTGTAGTATAATTTGAAGTCAGGAATTGTGATGCCTCCTGCATGGTTCTTATTGCTGAGAATTGCTTTGGCTATTCTGGGTCTTTTGTTTCTCCAGATGAAACTAATGACTGATTTAATTGGCATCTACATTCATTTTTACTTATAAACATATTTTTTTTATCTATGAGATATGAGGGGGTTCAGTCAACCAACCTCCTAGTATTAAGAAGTTTTTCATGACTATTTCAATAGAACCTTGACCAACTTGTGTAGATGTGTCATATCTTAATTTACTTTTCTGTAATGCTGAGTAATCTATTTTTCGTTATGTGCTTTCTTTTTAGAGCTGGAATCATAAAGAGAAGACAACTTTGCAATGTAAGCATCAATACTACTTTATTTTGTTTCAGTCTTTACCAGAAAAAAGTTTAATCATTAGTTTATATTTTTCTCAATGTATTCTCTTCTCCATTATTATTTTTATTTTATATCTTAACTAAATATCTGTTTCTCAAAAGTGTAAATATATCACTTCAAAGATGCTTCATTTTTCTACAAATGTTTTATTTTCCCTCTAACTCTTGATTGAATGATCTTTTGTCTGAGTTCTCATGTTTAATAATCTCTAAATTCAAAATGTCTTTCTTTTTTACCTATTACTTAATTTGTATTCTTATTAAAGATACTATTTATTCTCCATTTTACCAGACTCCAGTTCTTACTAGCTTTGAATCTAAAAACACCCGAGTGACTAGGGTGTAGCTCAGTGGCAGAGCACTGGCCTAGCAAGCACCAGGACCTAGGTTCTATACCCAGCACCCAGCACTATAGAACAAGACAAAACACCCTAAATCCTACTAATAATATAGCAAGGGATTAGTTTCTGGATTTCTTTCCTCAAGCCAATTATATTCAAGCAGATTTTGAATGCTGTGTGTGTGTGTGTGTGTGTGTGTGTGTGAGAGAGAGAGAGAGAGAGAGAGAGAGAGAGAGAGAGAGATAGAGAGGGAAATAAACCCTCATGACTTAAGCTTTACATGTGGATTTATAGGAGATATATAAGGGACCTAGGGCACCAAGGAAATGGGTTGTTTGGTTCAATGCCCAGTACTGCTGAGATCCTCGATTCCTTCAATTTGATTTTCTGGACCCATTTCCTCTGTGTTTCCTAAACTCCTTCAAAATTCAGTGTCAGTAATGGGTATATATTACCCACCTTAGAAAATATTTAGAATTTTAAGGATGTTAAAAAGTAAAGAAATGAGCATTGGTTGATGGGTACAAAGTTACAGTTAGAAGCAAGCAGTTCTGTTCTGCTATTGAGCAGCAGGGTGACTATAGATAGTGATAATGTATTGTATATTTTAAGAAGCTGTAAGAAAGGATTTTTGGATGTTTACACCATGAAGAAAAAGAAAAGGTAAATGTTTGGGGCGACAGTTATGTTTAACCTGATTTAAACATTACACAATGTAAGAATGTATCAAAACATCACATGGTACCCTGTTAATATGTACAAATTTTATATTTATAAAGTTTTTAATAAGTACTTTTTTCATTTAATGGGTGCATTGCAATCATACATCATGATGTAGTTCAGAGTGATAGAGGCATACATGCACTTAGCACTCAGTCATCCCTCCCCCAGTTCCCACCCCACTCCCTCCTCCTCTCACCTCCCCATGCATGACATTGTGATTGGCATTGATAAATTTGTGTATGTACATCATGCCTATTGAAGCATTGCCGTCTTCATGTCTTCCTCCCCCCTCCCGCCTCCCTCAGTTAGGTCCCCTCCCTCACTCCACTAAGGTTTCCCGTCCTTTGTCTAGAGTCCCTCCTGCGTCCCAATTTCTCCCTAGCTTCTACATATGAGGGAAAACATCTGATCTTTCTCTTATTGTGACTGACTAATCTCGCTTAGCATATTAAGTAACATTTTGAAAAATAAAATGTAAGAAATGAAAAGCAACTTTTAACACATATACAAAGTTTTGTGATTACAGTAGAATTTCACTGAAGAAGGAAAAATGCCCTCCATCTTTTTTGATTACAGTTTTTTGTGTCACCATTGTGCCTTTCCTTATCCTAACAACTTAATTGCTTATGGAGCACAGCAATGTATTTTTAATATAAGTTTAAATCTTCAGGAACTTCTGCACTTGCCTGAAGTGCTACTATACCAATAATACTCTCAAAGCCTTAGAGTATGACCAAAGTAATTAAAAATCATGAAACAAATTTAGGAATGATATCTCGTTTACCCTAAAGCCAATTCTAACCTTGTTGATAAACTGAGTCATTGCTTCCGTGTACTAAATTGATGGTTTTGAAATACTGTTTCTACCAAAAGGAAATCATTTCTTCATTGTATGAATGTTTTATTGTAAATATTTTCATTATCCTGTGGTAAGTAATACACACTCACTATATAAAAGTCATCAAAAAGTGTAGAGAAAACAGTGAGAAGAAAAGGTAGTCCATTCAGGAGTGTTTTATAGAGTAAAATCCTGCTTTCTCTTGCATAGTCTTGTGAGGTCTAACAAGACTCACAAGGGGGTAGCATAACCACTACTAAAATCAAGATATAGAGCAATTCTCTCACCCCTCTCCCAACACTCCATGCAACCACTATTCATCCTTTTTCCAACGATGTAGTTTTGCCTCTTCCAAAATTTTATATAAATAGAATCACATAGTCTACAACTTTTTGAGTCTGGTTGCTTGCAGTTAGCATAATGTACACAAGATGAATCCATATTGCATATGTTAAAAGTCAATTATTTTATGGTGTGGGGTAGCAGTTCATTGTATGGGTGTTTGTCCACTCAACAGGTAAAGACACTGGACTTGTTTTCAGTTTTTGGTATCTTTAAATAAGGCAGAGACAAACATTCTACACATAAAGTTCCATTTTTCTTGGCTAAATGACTAGAAGTGGATTGATGGGTCATGTGCTAAGTGTATATTGAATTTATTAGAAAATAGCAAACTGCTTCTCATCCTTATGAGAATTTTGAGAATTTTGCAGACTCACCATCAATGTGTGAGAATTTTAGTTGTTCTGCATCCCTACCAGCTTTACTTATTGTCAATTTGTTTGCCGGTTTGCTTATTTTTAGTCATTCAAATGGTATCACATTGTACTTTTAATTGACATTTTCTTGAAGACGCATGATTTTAAGCATCTTTTCATGTGTTCATTTGCTATCTACGTAGCTTATTTGGTAGTGTCTGTTCAACTGTCTTTACTATATTAAACTGAGATTTGTATGTATGCTATTGTTGTGGCTGTGTTTCAAGAGTTCTTTAGATATATTTTGGATACAAGTTCATTGTCATATAAATGATTTACAAATATATTCTCTTAATCTATGACTTGCTTTCCCATTTTCTTCACAGTGCCTTTCACGGAAAGATATTTTAATTTAGATGAGATACAGTTTTCATTTTTCCCGATGAATTATACTTTTGGTGTTACATCTAAAACCTCTCTTTCTAACTCACAGTCACATGTATTTTCTACTTTTTAAAAATTTCACTATTTTATATTTTAACTTTGGTCTGTGGCCTATTTTTTAGTTTTAAAAGTAAAGTATTGCATTGAAAAATTTGGGGTCTTTTTCTGCACTCTATTTTTTGTTTTATCTGTCTATCTACATGACTATCCTTTTGCCAATATGACTCTCCTGTTTATTGTAGCTTTCTCTTGATAAACTCTAATTTTCAAAATTGTTTCATTATTGCAATTATTTTTTCCTTTCAATTAACCTTTTAGGGTCATTTTCTCAAAACTGATTGAATTTTACTAGAATTCTGATTGGAATCAAGATGAATCTATAAATTAATTAAGGGAGAATCAAACCCTTTCAATCTATGAACAATATACTTCTACATTTATTTCAGACTTAATTGATTTCTCTAGTTAATTTTCAGCAAAAAAATCACATATACATGTTGTTAGATTTGTACCTTATGTATTCAAATTTTGATTTCTAGTATAGATGGTGTTATTTACTTAATTTCAAATTTCAATGTTCATTGCTAGAATATTAGTCAATAAACTCATTTAGAAGTTCAAGAATGTTTTACATTCCTTGAGACTTTCTATATAGTCAACCTCCTTGCCTGCATGTATGCAAGGGAAGCCGGTTTTGATTTTCCCCTGCACCTGTGCATACCTTTACTTCTGTAGCTTATCTTATTGAAACTGTTAGGATTTGCAGCATGATGCTGGTTTATAGTGGTGATTATGGAGATATTCCTCTTATTGGAAACAAAGGATTCAATCTTTCACCATTTGGGTTGATATCATCCAGACTTTTTTAGAGATGATCTTTTCAAGTTTAAGGGTGTGCACTTCTATTCATAATTTGCTGAGTTATGATGAGCGCATATTGAATTAGTCAAATTGTTTTTTATTTTTATGTAGAGTTGACTATATGTTGATGTGGTTTTGTTTTGTTTAGTTTTTTGCTTTAGTTTGGTATGAATTGTATTGATGAGGGTAAATTAGATTGCTATTCTCAGTGCAAACCTGATTTGGTCATTTATAGATTGGTGGATTTATTGATGATTTTTATGTTTATTAAAAATATCAGTCTGTGCTTTTTCTATTTTATTATTTCTTTCTTTCCTTCCTTCCTTCCTCCCTCCCCTTTCTTTTTCTTTCTTTCTTTCTTTCTTTCTTTCTTTCTTTCTTTCTTTCTTCCTTCCTTCCTTCCTTCCTTCCTTTCTTTCTCTCTCTCTCTCTCTCTCTCTCTCACTCTCTCTCTCTCTCTCTCTTTCTCCCCCTCCCTCCGTCCCTCCCCTTTCCTTTCTTTCCTTTCTTTCTTTCCTACTTTTTTCTACTGGGGACTAAATCCAGGGACCTTCTACCTCTGAGTTACACCCCCAGCCCTTTTTACTTTTTATTTTGAAACAGAGTCTCACTGAGTGTCCTGTTTCAGCCTCCCAAGTACTGTGATTGCAGGCATGTGCCACCAGGCCTGGCTCATTATGTCTTTTACTAGGGGTAATATTGGTCTCATAAGATGAATTGGGGAGAGTCACAAGGTTTTCTAGTTTTAGAAGAGATTTCGTAGACTTGTTATTATCTCATTTTAAAATATTTTGTAGAATTTGCCAGTAAGACTACAGAAGCCTAATATTTTCTTTGAATAATGGTATCAAACTAATGATCAGATGACAACTTCTCTTTTTTTTTTTTTTTGCGGTACCGGGGATTGAACCCAGGGGCATTCTACTTCCTCGCTACACCCCGGCCCTATTTTTTATACTTTATTTTGAAACCGGGTCTCACAAAGTTGCAGAGGGCCTCACTAAGCAGAGAGAAAGAGAGACAGAGACAGAGAGAGAGAGAGAGAGAGAGAGCTGAGGCTGGCCGAGAACCTGGATCCTCCGTTCTCCGTCTCCCAAAGTACTGGGATTACAAGCGTGTGCCACCACGCCCGGCTAACTGCTCTTTCTTCTTGAGTGAATTTTGATGCATCTTTCAATGAACATACCCATTTAATAAAATTGTGAAATTTATGGGCAGAGTTGTAATTAGTCTTTTTTATTATGTTTTTAAAGATGTAGATTCTCTAGTGATTTCCCTGTTTCAGTCCTGAAGTGGTTAAGTTGTACCTGCTAAAAATCCATTTATTGATATTTCAAAAAACTAGCTACTGGTTTCAAATATTTTCTCCAGAGCATTTTTGTTTTCAATTTTATTTATTTGTGTGTATATTATTAAATTTACTTATCTTTATTTTTGGTGGCTTTGGAATTATTTCTTTTTCAAGTTTCATGTACTAGATGCTCAAAAGTGGCTCGAGACTTTTTCCTCCAATGTAAATTTAATGCAATGAAATTTATTGAAGCACTAGTTTTGATATGTAATTGTATTGTTATTCAGTTTCAAGTTTTTCCTAATATTCCTGAGAGCTTCTTTTTGTATTGATGTGTTCTTTAGAAGTGCTCTATTTAAAGCCGGGCGTGGTGGCGCACGCTTGTAATCCCAGTACTTTGGGAGGCGGAGACCGGAGGATCCGGGTTTGCGGCCAGCCTCAGCTCTCTCTCTCTCTCTCTCTCTCTCTCTCTCTCTCTCTCCTTAGTGAGTCCCTCCACAACTTCGTGAGACCCGGTTTCAAAATAAAGTATAAAAAATAGGGCCGGGGGTGTAGCGCGGAGGTAGAACGCCAGGGGGTTCAATCCCCGGTACCGCAAAAAAAAAAAAAAAAAGAAAGAAGTGCTCTATTTAGTTTGTTAAGTGATAAAAGCTTTTCTCTTGTTTTATTTGTTATTAAATTCTTATTTAATTGTGTCATAGTTAAGTAATATATTTTGTATAATTTATATTCTATCACATTTGTTAAGGTTTATTTTAGGGACCAAATTGTAGTGGATCTTGGCAATGTGCACTACAAAAGAATTCTGGAGTTGTATGGAATGATCAAACAATAGCAATTAGGGCAAAGTAATGGGTAGTGTTGCTTGGATCTTCTATATGCTTATTAATTTCATGTTTTCTTGTGCTAACAATTACTGAGAAAGGGATGTTCAAGGATTCATGAATAATTGGGGATTTGCATTTTTCTCCTTCGAATTCCACAAATTTTTACCTCAATTTGATGCTGTGCAGTTGAAAATGCATATACATTTTATATTGTGTTTTCCTGCCAAATCGATCTTTTCTTATCATTTTTAGCACACCTTTTTTCCTTGGGTAATTCTTTTTATAAAGTCTAATTTTGTCTGATATTAATATAACCATATCAACTTTTTGAAAATTTACGTTTACATACTATATAAGGCTCTGTTCTTTTTTAAAATATTTTTTTCATTTTCTTCTGTCTTCTATATTCTACTGTTGAGACAGTTCTTTGTCATTTTATTGTTGTTCATGATGTTTTACTTTAGAAATTATAATAATTATTTCTAATATTTCCATCTGGTTCTTTTTTAATAGTTTCTGTTTTTCTGCCAAGAAATTTGACCTTTCCATTTATTGCTAGAATGTTCATTTTTTTCCTCACAGAATATAGCTTTTTTATAGCTATGGTAAAGTCTTTGACTAATAATTTCAATATCTGGGTCATCTCAGAATTGAGTTAGCAGCTGTTAATTATCTTTTTCCTTGAGAATTCGCCACACCTCCCTTTTTCTTTTTATGTTGACCAATTTTGGATTGCACCCTAGATATCTGTAATGTTTTTTTTTGTTCGAGCCTCTAGTTGTTTTTATAATCCCTGATAGAATGTTGGTTTTGTTTTTCTTGTAGAAGACCATCAGCTCAGTTGGATTTAGGCTATAATTTCTGCCTTGCTTTTTGTGGGTGGTCGTTTCAATATCCGTTCACTTTTCAAAACATTGTTAGGCTGCTTTCATTCTTTCCCATGCATTTGTAAATCAGACATAAAAATCCCTTGGTTTAGGTAACTTTGTACACTATATTGGTGGACCCCTTTTCCAGCTTGTCTGCAGGATGAATTCCATAATCTCTGGCTCTCAGTGTTACTTTTTCCTAATGCTCTGCTTATATCTGGGTTTTTCTCAGGATGTCAACCTTCAGCCCTGCCTCACAGTCCTAGTGAAAGACTGCCATCTGGACAATGTAGTTCCAGAAAAGAAAGGACAAAAATAAACAAATAAGTAAACAAGTAAATAAGTAAGTAAATAAATACATAAGTAAATAAATAAATAAATAAATAAATAAATAAATAAAAGTAGGGATTCCCTCACAGTCTTTGGCCTAGAGGAGACATAGTTTCTAGTATCTCCGAACAGAAAGACCCCCTGCCCGGGATTTTCCATGCGTATACTAAAGCTGCTGCACCTGAAAATACCACCCTCAGGAAATCCAAGGGAAGGGTCAGAAGGAAAGACAGAAAAAGAAGGCAATCAAGGCAATGCAAGGAGATGCTTGCTCCCCATACTCTTGCTTGCAGAGGTTCCTGCACAGTGTTGCAAAGGGCTGCATTTAGTCCAAAATCTGACTGACAAAGTAACAATAACAACAACAACAACAACAATAATAATAGGAAATTCGCCCCTTAAAAAGATGATACAAGCTTGGATACTATCTCCATTCTGTCTACTACTCAGAATCCTAAAGGAATTGCTTCTTATATTTTGTTCAGAGATTTTAGATTTAATAAGTGAGAGAGAGAGAGAGAGAGAGATAGAGAGAGAGAGAGAGAGAGAGAGAGAGAGGCTGTAGTGGATTTACTCTGTCTTGGCTGGCACCAGAAGTCTTCCCTAGAAAATTTTGATATAGTTTTTTTAGATTTTCTTTATACTAACAGGCTTTCTCTCTCTTTCACACACACACACACACACACACACACACACACACACACACACACCACATAATTGCTTGTGATATCAATAAGCACCAAATTTTCTAGAGTTTGTGCCTTGTCTTATTGGTGGAGGACATTCAGAAGTTACAAATCTTTCCATTATCACTGTATATATACATTACTACACATATACATCTCTATTAGGCAGCATCCATATTTGGTCAATTTTCTGATGACATACTTAAGAGAAATTTCCAATGTGAAATTACTGGGACAGAGTTATAATTGTTTTTTAAGAATATGATACATGTTTCCAAAACATAGAATCCTATCACCAGGGCAGAGAGGGCCACCTCTTCCTATCCTCAAGAACCCTGGAAATGATCACTGGTTACAATAATATCTAGCTTAATAAGTAGAAAAGAATGCTGTTAAATTTGTACCTTCTGCTGCTAGTAGGTTTTATTTTGATCAGTGGCGAATAGATTTGGACTATTTTATGAGTTTCTTGTTTTATTGATATAATTTTATTTTGTTTTTTGTTTTTTGTTTTTGTTGCGGTACCGGAGATTGAACGCAGGGGCGTTCTTCCTCCGCGCTATGCCCCCACCCTATTTTTTTTATACTTTATTTTGAAACCGGGTGTCACAAAGTTCCGAGGGCCTCACTAAGGAGAGAGACAGAGAGAGAGAGAGACAGAGAGAGACAGAGAGAGACCGAGAGAGCTGAGGCTGGCCGCGAACCCGGATCCTCCAGTCTCCGCCTCCCAAGGGACTGGGATTACAAGCATGCGCCACCACGCCTGGCTTATTCAAATGTTTTAACAAACTTTTCCCCCATAGTTAGTTACAGCATTGATAAGTCAAAGCATACAAGATTAAAACATGTTCATGATTAAATTACAGATGCTTTGAATTGACAATATTCTAGCCAAATGTTAAAAATGTGATCTAGACAGTCTAATATTACTTCTATTGTGTTATGTTTTGGTAAAACATTTTTAAGTGTTGAAAATACCACTCAAATTATTAGTACCTTGTAGTGTCCACAGAGTTCTTCTTACTGCTTTGGTTACACACAGTTGGAAAGCTTAAAAAGGATCCTTCTTATCTCTGAAAGCAAGAATGTAATTTCCTAATTGGTTGGAAGATTACTAGGCAGAGAGGATTTTGTTTTAGTAAGAAATTAGATCTAATTGATTACTGACCAGGGTATTAAAATATATGAAAATCATATTCATTTAAAATATTTTTCAATGCTCTTCTCTCCATGGGGGAAAACTCGCCAACTGCCACGGGCATGTGTGTTACTATCACCACTTACTACATTGCGATGTGACACTCTTAAGACCATAATGTACCCATAAAAGTATAAAAATAAATAAATAAAAATATTAAACTATCAACCAAAGTCCAATAAGAAATTCTCTGAACAATTCATGGGAGAAAATCATTTAAAAATTTAATCATAACCACAGATAGTTTTTTTTTTTTTGACAGGATCAGACAATAAGCAAGGAATTGCTACTGAACTTGGCTTAAAACAGCCTTGGTAATCAAAATGGTCTTTAGTATAGCCTTTCATGTTTTGGTGCAATTTGGATTTCCAGTTCTTGCCCATGGCAGCAGCTCTGGTTGTGGGACTAGGCTTTGGCAGGTCACGATAATCCGACAAAAGGAAAGATGGTAAAATGAATTAAACCACAGGTGGAAAATAACACAGGATCCTGGCAGACAGAGCAACAAGGGTGTTAGCTGCCGAGGGCTGAAACATCCCATTAAAAGTTATAGTTTGGATGATCTCATCCCATTACTGTAATGGGACAGATTATTAGGTGGATGGTTTTCATTTTATTGCTAGGCTGGTCTCACATGGTGCCGGGGATATTAATATTGTATTCACGTTGCAGGAGATTCAGAGCAGGAAGAAAACGAGGAAATAACTAGCTCTGAGGATAACTGACCTAATCTTGGGTTATATTCACATATTACTTTACCTGGAATTCCACTGAGCAACTTGCCAAAGAATGACTTATATGCGGGAAAGAGAACAATTGAACAAACGCTGCGTTGTAGCTGAGGCTTAAATTAAATCTGGACAGAGTCAAGATTGACGGAGGCAATTGGAGCTGCACACCGGTGTCTGTGTGCACTGGGTCAGGAAAGCTGGGAATTAAACATTTCTAAAGTGGTCTGTGAAAGACGAGTACAGGAAGCCCAAACTGAAAAATAAAATTTCTACTTAGGTTTGGCATGGAAATACCAGAGAGGTGGCTTTGGGGTTGTCGTAATTAGCAAATTTAAGTACAGAATACCCTATATTTGAATTCCAGATAAACAATGAATAATATTTTATCAAAAGCATATCTCAAATATCTCATGGGACATACATTAAGGAAGTATTTTTTTATCCAAAATTCAAATTTAACTATGAGTCTTATGTTATTTATGACAACTATACTTCCGACCTTACCCTACTTCCTTATTTATCCATGATTTTGTGGGTGAGTAATCTGGGGTGGCATGAGAGGCATGAAATCTCCTGAGATTCCCACAGGTCTGGTGCAGGGAGTCTGGTGATGCTGGGTGAACTAAGTAAACTGAGCGATTCAGTGGAGTTGCAGAACTTGGGCTTCTCTTAGGAAACATACAAACATATCAGAGTCTTCTTATTATAGAATACATTGCTTATCATCTATATCAATGAGCTTGACTTAACCACCTCACCTCTCTTATAAAAATATTCTTGATAATGATGAAATAGAGAAGCCATATCTACTATATATATAAATATATGTACTTGAAAATGTTTATAACTCAAATATAAACTACATATAAATTACATATAAATAAGTAGCTGAAAACTGTTTAAAATCATCCCATTTGACCTAAAGCCACTTGATATGTGACAACTCCAGATAAATAATGTGTCCAGATCATAGTATTTGTGAACTTGCATAGTTCATTTAAAACTTTCTTCACTTATTGCTGATATATTTGTGTGTGTGTGTGTGTGTGTGTGTGTGTGTGTGTGTGTGTGTTACTAGGTTTTGAACCCAGGAGCATTCTACCTCTGAGCTATACCACCATCCTTATTTTATTTTATTTTTTTTTAATTTTGAAACAGGGTCTCACTAAGTGGAAGAAGGCCTTGCTAAGTTGCTGAGGCTGGCCTCGAACTTACGATCTTCCTGTCTCAGCCTCCCAAGTACTGGAATTACAGACACGCACCACCACATTTGGCTTATTGTTGATATCACTTTGGTTCTTTAGTGCATAGAAAGATACACACATGATTTGGCATGTCTTGATGATGGAGCCTCATCCAATGTTCATTGATAAGCTGGTGATTTTTGATAAATACATATAGGCGATAATAGAACTTCGGAGTAACTGCATTTAACTCAGTTTGGGATCTTGGGCGAACATTTCTTAATTAAGCTTCAAAAAAAATGATAGATCATGCCTTTGGTGATAAGCTAGAATGAGTGACCTGAGATGGAGTTAAAGCTGTAGACAATAGCCCTCCCTCCTGCAGCACTGTCAGGAAGTCACTGGTCCAGGTTTATGTACTTTACCCTCCTGTCCCTGGATCTAGTGGTTTGTAGAGCGTATAGAATAAGCTCGTCCTGTTCCTTGGATGAGCCACAGAGCTGCATCTGCCGCCCACCCTGGCTTTCCTGATTGAAGGGACGTGACTCCTCCCTGGTGGCTCAGCCTCGGCTCATTGATGATGATGTCACTTCTCGGCTTTGGCTGGAGTAAGCTGCCTTATTGACTTCTCTGCCTTGTCACTCTTGCAGCTGGCTCCATGTCACGGGCGCCGCTGCTTTGCATCAGTGTGCCTTTGCGTTATTGGCTTATTGATAGTTCCATCCATCTTCTTCAAGGCGTTCACAGGCTGGCATTTGACTGTTCAGAGTCCCAGCAATTTCACAGCCTGCGGGATGGCTTCCTGAAGATCCCAGAGCTCTGTCCCAACGGGCAGGATGCAAACCACGCTCCCTCTAGTACGAAGGGATGCTGCAAATTCATTATTGAAAAATATGAAAGTAGTGAGAAATCTTCATCTGGAAGTACTGAGGTACAAAAGGAGCTAATATTTGATCTAGTAATGGTGACAAACAGCTTCAGACTGTTTTCCCAGGTGCTCCCTATGAGTGATCGCTGACTGTTCCACTAACAGCCATTTTTCCCCTGAGGTATCTAAACAGAGCCAAATAGCCAGGGGAGTGTGAACTGATTCCTTTTCACTTTGTGAAACATCAAAACTGTGTCAGAGGAACTCTGACAACAAGATTCTTTGGTAATAACAGAAATAACAACAACAAAAAAACTCATGGTATTAAACTTAGTGAGTTTCAAAAACAAAATAACTACAACCTGAGTTTTGTGGTTATTTTTCTTTTCTTTTTAAAATTTAAGGTCAATGTTTATACCCATGGCATATAGGGAAATAATTTAACTCATAAACTGAGAATGTTTGATTTGGAACTGTCCAAAAAATGATAAAACATGATGTCATGAGAGCTCCTATGGGGAAAAATAAAAACATGGATTATATAGAGGGAAAGTGTCCAGGTTTTCATGCTGTTAGCTATGATTACACATGCGCTTTTGCAACCCCATCCTTACTAGATCTTGTGCATGAATGTCATCTGGGAAACATCTCTAGAAGATAAATTAAGGCGTCACATCAGGTGCAGCCAGAAGCCTAGTTAAAAAGTGTTTCTTTAACTCAAAGTGGTCACTTTAGGAGCTCTCTATGGGTGAGCTCCACATCACACTCTTAAAACATGCTCATTTCATTTGAAGAACTACAATGCCTCCTGAAGGAATGGGAAGAAGTTTCAAAAATGCAAACCAGAATGTACACTGATTACAAGGTGTTTAATACATGATTATTACATATTTAACTATTATTAAAATATTTACTAAAACCGCTATAAGGAAAAATTGAAGTATCATAGAGATAGTGGATTTGTAAAAGTTAACACAAGAAAATCAGTTAAAATAGGATTCAATCCTATTCTATTTCCCTCAGAAACCCAGTCCTGTAAGTACTGGATGGCTTTATCTGTACCCCATGAATATATATTTCTATTTTGTATTCTTAGTTGGCGACAATAAAATCTAGAAATCTTAGGCAGACTGTGTTGTGTCTGGGAAGAATAATAAATACAAACTTTAATTTAATATTTTAGAATGAGAAGGAAACTGCAAATAAAATGTAATTATAAGAAACTGGCAAAATATCAATGGGGAAATCTCTGTTTTTTAATCTAAAATATGGCAACATAAATTTGCTTTCAACCCATTACTTCATGGTTTTATATAAACAACTAAAATGTCCCCACATCACCTCACCATATCTGAGTCTCTCTTTCTACCATAGGTCTATCATTGCTGTTATTCTTTTTGTAATGTGAAATTTATATGCCATACTCATTCTTCCAAATTTATGAAATAAATATTTATAACATATTTAAAACTTTTTTCTTCTAAGTGGTAGAATAGGGAATTTTTAATAGTTTAATGCACAGAACAAAATAGCATTCTACATAAATAACTTGTTTTTGTGGTACTTTCAGTTTTTTAAAAATTTGTTTTTACTTTGAGAGAGGATCTGGCTAAGGTTCCCAGGCTGGCCTCAAACTTGTGATCCTCCTGTCTCAGCCTCTCAAGTACTGGGATTACAGGTGAGCACCTCTTCACCTCTTTGAATCACTTAATATCTTCGGAAACACTAACTCAACATTATATCTTCAACTAGTCACTTGAATCAATAACAGTGATTTCATATCCAAAACCAAATATAATTACATGATAGTGTTTTCACAGAACATTGATAAACCATAATTATGGAAAAAAAATCCTAATTTGACAAAATGGGCATTAGAGACCATCAAAAAACAAGCCTGAAAGCCATAGTCTAATGAAATAGGATTTATGCAGATAGTTACCAAAATGATTACTCCAGCCTCAACAACCTTGTGAATCTTCAAGTATCCACATAGTAACCTCATTTCTCTAGTCCACTCTTTTTGTAGAAAGAGTGCACTGAATTAGAGCTGAACACTATTTGCTGTGGTCTGGATGTTTGTGTACCCCCAAAATCCATAGGTTGAAATTCTAACTGTCAAGGCAATGGAATTAAGAAATGAGGCCTTTTAGAAGGATATTGGTTCTTGAGGGCAAAGCCCTTATGAATGGAATCGGTGCCCCTGTAAAATAGACCCAAGGAAGCTCATCCACCCCTTCACCCACGAGGACACGGTGAGAGGGCTCCATAAATGACACCATCACCAGACACTGATCTCCTTGATCTTAGACTTTCATGCTTTCAGAACTGTAATAAACTTCTGTTAACAAGCCATCTTGACTCTGGCATTTTGTAATAGCAACCCAAATGCACTAAAATTTACTTTTAGGACTGCCATAATAAAGTACCACAAGCTCGGTGGTTTCAAACAACAGAAATGATTCTCTCATAGTTCTGGAGGCCAGACATGCAGAATCAAAGTGTCAGCAGGAAATCATGGGTAGGAACCTTCCTTGCCTCGTCCTAGGAGTAGCCAGCCATCCTTGGCCATCCCTGACTCCATCAGGACGATTTCTTCTTCTGTCATCACACGGCTGTCTTCACACTGTCTTCTCGGTGTATGTGTCTGTCTGTGTCTATATTTCTACCTTTTCTGAAGGTATCAGTCATATTCCATCAGGGCCCACCTTAATGACCGCATTTTAACTTGGTTACTTCTATAATGACCCTATTTCCAAAAAAGGTCACGTTCTTAGCTACTAGGAGTTAGGACTTTAACTTATTTTATTTTCATGGGCATAATTCAACTCATAACATATACCATAAACTGTAGAGCTCATAACATATACCATAAATTGTACAGCAAGGATACTAATGACCACAGTAAGAGTGCTAAAATTGCACTTTGGTAAGGGAGAAAGCAGAAGAAAATGGGCCTCTCTCCAGACTTGTGACAGATGCTGTCACTGGGGATGAGGACAAGCCTACTTTTCTTACTTCTACTAGTCTTAGGAGCTCTTTGTTTAAAATGGCCATGGTGACTTCTATATGCATATTCTGTTCTCTCGTGGAAGTTCAGAGGATGCCCTTCAATGTACAGTTAGAAAAGAGTCTACACCTTTATCCATGAGATGCCTGCTGCATCAAACTCCTTAGTTCTTGCCCTTAGTAAGAAAATCAATGAACAGAGTAACCTTTCATTTCAGCGTGGCACCCAAAAGGTTTCGGAATGGATACTGTGGTGACACTTTTAGAAAGTCACTGGTTGCTGACATCCAATTGCTTCTCAGCTCAGGTGAGGTAACAGAATTCTCATTTGTGTTGTGAAGAAATAATCAGTCCCTGAAGTGAGATGCTTTCTGGATCATTTAAGTGGAAGAAATAATGGAAAAAGAAGTTACTCTGCTTAATCTAAACCATATTAAAAGAGACTAAGTTTGACCTTCAAAACCTTCAAAAAAATGATAGCATGGTGCTCTGTTGTGCTTTTAAACCATAAGCATAAAAAGAATTTGTGCAGCAAAACCCAGTAGAGATCTCTGAGTTCTGCAACCATCTCTATTTGTCTTTCATATGGGGACAGTACAGACAAGGATCAAATTGAATGTAAATTGGAGACATCCTGCTGCCAGGAGTACATTTTCATTTTTTACTAAAATTGAATAAAGTGGAAACAATTCTCATTAGTAATATTGAGCTCTAATTTTATTTACAAAAATTGGCATCTTAAAAAAAGTTAGGTAATCTATTTCTTTTTCTTTTTTGTTTATACATTCCTTAAAAAAACAATGTGTATATCCAGTGTCTAAAGTAGTATTTGCTGTAAATCAAACTGATGCATATTAATTTATTCCCTACCATTTTCAAATTGATATACTTGGCTCTGGAACACCAAAGCTGAAGGATCTCAGCTCAAGATTATTTTATGTAATGTTTTACTTTTTTTGTACTTTGTAATGTCAGTATTAAGTAGTTCATCATAGCTAACATAGAGTATTGCTTTAAGGGCAAAAAGAAATAACTTTGGCCAAGTGGTACATTTATTAAATTAAAGAAAGATCATGTGCATGGATAATTCCTGCTGTTAAGTGGAGCTCTCGAAATAAAATTAAACCAGTCTACAGAAATTTTTAGACATTGCAAATAAAGCAACAATTTTTCTTTAGATGTAATTCTTTCCCTTCAAATTGCCTATCACTCTCCAAGCACTTTCAAACCCTGTTTGAAGTGAAGTATTTCAATTGCTTTAAAAACATTTTTTTTCTGACTCTTGTGGAAAATTGAACAATTAATAAAAAAACACCATTATTATGCAATTTTTTCATTACCTCTGCTAGTGAGTGATAAAAACATTTGAAGTCAGACCTTCACCTTAATGTTAATTAGGGATATAAAACAAACAAATAGCCATAATATCATATGCATTCTTCTGCATTAATAAGAGCAACCTGCACTTGAGGAAGTAAGAGGAGGAAGGCCATTACGCCAGATGACCTAGACAGAGTGAAGAAGGTCCTCCCAGGGATCAGGAGAGCTAGATGTGCGGAGATTAGAATCATCCCTCATTGACCTCTCATCTACTCCCTCTGATCTTTGAGAAGAAAATGAGGCATATTCGTGAGCACAGTTCTCCATATACCATTTTTCCTTCTCAGTGGACCTGCGCACTCTGCTTTGACAGATACTCGTGAATAATTATGAAAATGATTTACTCTCATGAATTTCATCAGATCTTATTCGCATGTTTTTTTCTTCTCAAAACACAGGTAAAAATGTCACAGTCCTTCTAAGCAGTGGTGGTTTTAACCCAGCCAAATCCAAAACTCCCAAGCCATCGATTTTCTGTATTTCTCTATTACGTATTCCAGGGTCAGTAGAGAAGCAGTCAATGCACTCAGTGATGGAGTGTACATTGATGAAGTAGTTTGTTGTTCCACCTTCCCGTTGTGTGTTACATAGAGGACTGTGGAGAAACAGATACCAGATTTGGTGTGTAAGCTAAACAGTGCAAGTGAGAGTTTGTTGGATTTCCTTATCCAGTTTTAATAACATGATCACCACTGACATTTTTGAGGATGAGCTCAGTTCTCATCCCAAGCCTTTTCTTTCTTTCTTTCTGTGACAGCTTTTCTAGTACTCATGCGCTGATTCCTCCATTATCCATCACATTCTAAGAATTTGAAGACTACAGAATGAATCACGCTTGTTTTTTACCCAAATTATTTGCCCTCCACAAAACCCATAATGAATATGAAAACCTTTTTTAATTGTAAAAGGAAGCAACCCTTAATTCTTTCCTGCTATAACTATCTTTTCCTCTTTTAATTTTTATTACACAAAATGTCACTATTTCCTTTGTGGATTCTCATGAGAACCAGTCTCCCAAAGATTTACTTGTCAAGAGTATTAAAGTAGCCAGGGTTCTTAGCCCCAAACAGCAAAAACCAGTTCTATTAACTTAAGAATGAGAATTTAAGAGAGAAAAACAGAGAGGCCGGGCGTGGTGGTGCACGCTTGTAATCCCAGTACTTTCGGAGGCGGAGACTGGAGGATCCGGGTTCGCGGACAGCCTCAGCTCGCTCTCTCTCTCTACTTAGTGAGGCCCTCTGCAACTTCGTGAGACCCGGTTTCAAAATAAAGTATAAAAAATAGGGCCAGGGGTGTAGTGCGGAGGTAGAACACCCCTGGGTTCAATCCCCGGTACCACAAAAAAAAAAGAGAGAGAAAAACAGAGATCTCCTATGCTAAGGAAAGCCTGGGGAGTCAGGCTGTGAAAGCACAGGAACCAGTGGTGGTTAGGTAGTAAGTACCAAGCCCTTCCATTTGCAGGGAGAGTCTGGTGTGACATTGTTGTCACTGTTGCTGGATACCAAGTACACTAGGTGCCATCACTAGTGTTGGCCCTATGTCCCGTCAGCTAAGGTTGTCATTGCGGATAGTGCTGACATATATTTTCTTTTTCTCCTGGGGTCACTTACTCCATGCATGTAAGTATCATGGATGCAAAATAATGGATATAAGTACACAACTAGTCAAACTGTGTCCATTTTTTTGCAGCAGCAAAAGGTACCAGGAAAACTGGGTCATGGCCTTTTGTAGTTTTTAAACTGGAAATGAGACTCTGTCTTCCACTAAGAATCATACAACATTCAATTCCTCAGATGCAGAAGAGTATTACATTCTGAACATCCAAAAAATAAAAGGATTGATTTAAAGTACTGTAAATATTCTGTAACCTAGCCATATGATAGAAAAATGAGTAGGACATGGCCTCTGATCTTGAGAAATTCACAGTTCATTTGGATAAATATATTGAAAAATCAAACAAGATATTCTTGTATATATCATGAGATTCTTTACAGATCACTAGATTATTTTGGAACAGCACAGGTTGGAGGAAAAGATTCTGCACACAGTCCTCATGGGAGGACTTTACAGAGGAGATGCTATTTGTTCAAAGGACAACACTTGTACCTATTTAATAACTGTTATTGTTCTTAAGTTGCAGTACATGTACATTTTCACATATATGAATATTTTAAAACCTGTTACCAGCAATCAGAAGTAGATATTACTATGGCCATCCTGCAGACAATGTTAAAGAGATGTCTGCACAGTCTAATAGTAAACAGCCAAATTAGACTGCAAACTCAGTGTAATGGTTTGGCTATGGACCATCTCCCAGAAAAGCTCATGTTTTGACAATGCAGCAATGTTCAGAGGTGAAACAATTTAATTACAAGGGCTCTCACCTCATCATTGGATTAATTCATTGATGGATTAATAATTTAAATGGATTTACTGGATTGTAACTGTAGACAGGTTTGTCATGGCTGGAGGAGGTAGGTCACTAGGTCACTGAGAGGTATGGCTTTGGGGACTATATCCTTCATACCTTCCTCTCTCTTTCTCTCTCTCTCTCTCTCTCTCTCCCTCCCTCCCTCCCTCTCTCTGTCTCTTGTTCTTTCTCTATGCTTCATGGCTACCATGAGCTTAGCAGTTTTCCTTGGTCACACCCTGTAGCCAAAATGCTTTTGCCTTAGAGTGAGCAGACCATGGACCGAACGTCTGAAACTATGAACCCAAATAAACCTTTCCTCCTCTAAGTTGTTCTTGTCAGGTACTTTGGTCACAGGCAAGGCCAAGCTCAATGTTCATGATGCGTACAGGCAAGATCTATACAATGGCCATGGAAATAAATTTACAGAATTATGAAAGACTAGTAAAATAGCAATAACAACTATTTATTGAGATTTGCTATAGGCTTGGTTTCATTTTAAGAGCTTTCCATGTCTTCTTCCTCGTTTAACACACCAGTCAAATAAATTAAGCATTACTATTAGAATTTCAATTTTTCTAATGGGATAAATGAACAATGATAAGATCAAATATTTATTAAAGTTTCAGAGTTGGGATGTGTTTCAGAAATCTGTTGCTGTGAAGCAAACAAAACTGAAACTCAGTGGCTTTTTCAAAAAAGAAAGAAAGAAAATAAGTATTTCATTTTCTTTCATGACTCTGTGGCATCACTGGGCTCAGCTGGGGAATTTTTTTGGTGTGCATTAGCTGGTATGCTCAAGATGGCTCACTGATGTACCTTGTGCCTTTGTGAAGATGGCTAGAAGGCTAGACTTCCCTCTGTATGTATCTCAAGACATCTTCATCTACAAATAAGACTCTCCATAAAGTTGGTATCTCCTTCTGGTCTCAATCTCCCAAAAGCACCGAAACAGAAGCTATGAGACTTCATATTCAATATAAAACAGGAATAGCCTCACGTCTACTGCATTCTATCTGCCACAAGGTGTAATGTCCCACACTATGTTCAGTGTGTGAGGGAAACACAAGAGCATGAACTTAAGGGAAGCAAAGCACATAAGCTACCTTAGGAGCAACAGATGCAACAGTAGGTCATGTACCTAGGTTTGACAGCCAGGTGTTCTAACTTTGGAGCTCTATATTTTAACACTAAATCTGTGGATGTTAGAAATAGGGGTGGGTGGAAGAGTGAGACATAATGACAGGAGATGGGAAACAGAGTCATACTCTGAGGCCAGAAAGCAGAGGATCTCTATGCCAAGTCCTGCCTCCAACATGGCTGCCTTGTCTCCTTGAGTTATTGGGGGACATTCTAAATCCAAACCATAACACTCCCATTCAAAAAGCAGAAATTCAGAGAATAACAGAAGCACAATAAGTCTAGCTGCCAACATGTGTAGTAATATAAGAGGGTGGTAAATTTGGTGTGAGGTTCTACTAGAAATTTTTGGGAATCTAAAACTTTTACATCTGAAAATGCATTATTTGTCATGCGTGTCACCTGCTGACTCTATGATAACATTTGCAATTCTTTAAGATCAAATTTGAAATTTTCACAAATGAAAAAGGAACATTTCTGCATTAATCAGCAACCACATTCCAAGGCATTTAAAGTTATTGTCTTAGTTTATTTAGGTGTAATAAAGTTTCCATTCCTTAACAAGGTCTATAATTATTCTCCAATTTCTCCGTCCTTTGTCAAGGAGATCAGTCTGCATGTGGTAATTCTATCATACTTTACCACATAATTTTGTAATAACTTTTTTTGCCTTTAAAGTTTTATGAATATCAGATGGAGTTTTTTCAGTGGTCCATTTTTAATCCATTAGAAAAGACATTTTCCAAACAAATCAAAATTTTATAACTAGCTAGTTTCCCCAAACAATGGAGGCTTAGGAGAACTTTTAAAATGTTAGTGAAAGTGAAAGTTGAGGTAGAGAGTAACAACTATATCCAGAGGTAGAAAAGCTGGAATTTTTTTTATCACTCTGAAGTGTCCATACTGTGTCAACATTCATGGATTTACTAAATCTTGAGAAGCTCTCAAGACATCAAAACTTTTCTGTTGTTTGGCAAAAAGAATGACCTTATTTTATAAGAGGCCTAGACATACATTTGAAAAATCTGAAATTATAGTCACTTTATACTGTCCCTAACAATTTTGGATTGGAATGTTAAGTGCTTATTTTAAATCATAGGGTTGCCATCATACCAATTATTTAACATATCTAAACTTGATAATTCTCAGTCTCATCCATAAAAGAAGGATAAAGATAGTGCCTACCTATCCTCATTCAGTCATTCAAAATTGCATAGAATATCTACGCTGTGCCAACCACTATTATAAACAGCCTGTGATTGAGTCTCTTCTCTCAAGGTGTTTATATTTAGTGGCAGAGATAGTAAATAATTTAGAAAAAAAGCACATCAAATATCAAATATTTATGAATATTATTTTAAACTATGTAAGGGACAAAGTATAAGAAAATATATGAAATAAAATAGGGTCCAAAATGGCGACTAAGGGAGATACCACGTTACGATCTGAGACTTGTATCTCAATCGCCATGAAAGCAACTTCTTGACAGGAGAAGAAAAGCAACAAAAATTTGAACTAAACAATGGAAAATTTGAAACATGATGGAATCAAAGCCAGAAGACAAAACAGAGGAAAGTAAAAAGCTTCAAGCGCCCTACCAAAGGAAAAGCGGTGACGCCATCTTGGCCGGACCGTGCCGGCTGCGACTGGCATTGCAGCTTCCACTCGCCGCTGGCAGAGAAGCCAGAGACCTGCTGTGAGTTCAACTGCAGGTCAGCAGAAATGAAAGCAAGCAGCGGCTCCTCCACACTCAAGACACCAAACGGCGGCGGCCACAGCGGCTGCAGTGGTGCCATCTTAGCAGGACCTTACTGGTGGCTACCAGCATTGTGGCTTCCACACAAGACCAACAGAGATGACAGCGACCTGCTGTGAATCCAGCAGCTGCAGAATAGCAGCAGTGATGGCGAGCAGCAACTCGTTCCACGTACGACACAGACCTGTACTGCTGCATTGGCAGAAGCGGAAGAGGTGCCATCTTGGTCAGACCGCGCTGGCAGCTACCAGCATGGCGGCTTCTCCAGGCCACCAAGAAACCAGGGACCTTTTCTAAAACCAGCACTGCAGAGCATCAGCGATGGGAGCAAGCAGCAGTTCGATCCACACTCAGCAGAGTCCGCAAGGCCTGGAGGCCTGACCAGAGCCTGCAGCAGCGACTGAGCCCCCCCCCAGAGATTAAGAGCAGCACTCAAGGAGACCCGTAAGTCAATGAGCCGCCCCAGGGGGAGACCACCCAGTGCGGCCACAGGGACTCGCGGGGTCTGAGACTGTGCGGATTGCCCCGGTGGAGGTGGGAGTGGGTCTGCTGTGGGATGTGGTAGACGCGTGGATAAGCAGACAGTCCCTGGCGACATTTGGGTGGGACAGACTTGCAGCCTGGGGGTCGCAGTGCTCTTATAGAGTCCCCAGGGATCACCACAGGATATACAGCTGTGGTACCTGGGAAAAATTGGACCAAACCAGCCCTCTCTGTGGAAAACATGGAGTTCCGTGTTTGCACAGAATTGGGTAAAAGTGACATCCACCACTTCTATAGGCAAAGAGAGCCAGAAGCCTGGGGCCCCCTGTTGGTGACACCCTCCATAGGTGTAGACAGAGAGAGATATAGGGACAGCCCAAGTGGAGACCGCAGAGACCCATGTTTGCAGTGACAAGGGCAATAGCGGCACTGGTCGCCTGCACAGGTAGTGAGAGGCACCAGGCAAGGGTCTCAATCACTGAACAAGACCAAGAATTGGGCCTGCAAATGGACATTATACTGAGCAAGTGAGAATAATGATTCAGTAAAGGCTATTCACCTTTAAGGCTCATCTAGTAGCAACTATCTATCTCCAGGATAAGAAACTATAAAGGGAGAGAGATTAGACATAGGGAACCTACAGAGTCAGAGAGAGAGCTACCAAAAGCAACAAAGGTATAAACTTAAAAAACTGAAATCATGAAAAAGAAAAATAGCAAAGAAACAATGAGCTCCCACAACAACAGAACCCGCCAATACAAAAGTACAAGGATTGCCAGAAGGACAATTCAGTACTTTAATAGTAGAAATGATACAGAATTTCTGAAAATAATTCAGAGAGAGCCTGAAAGTAATGAAGGATCAAACAAACAAAGAATCTGACAACCTGAACAGGAATCAAAAAGAAGTTCTGAAGGAAGTAAAGGATGCAATAATTGAACTGAAGTCATCTATACATACCATCAACAATACACTAGACCACATGGAAAACAGAATCTCACTCTTAGAAGATGACCTCTCCAAAAATGAACGCATAGTGTATAACTTAGAAAAAACAATTTGACAGCATGAATTGGATATTGAAGAGATGTCAACCACTCTTAAAAGAGCACACCTAAGAATAATAGGCATAGAAGAGGGAATAGAAGCTGAAACCAAAGGACTCAATAATCTATTCAGAGAAGTGATATTAGAAAATTTTCCAAACATAGACAAAGAGGTCGACACACAGGTACAGGAAACATATAGGACTCCTAATAGACAAGATCAGAAAAGAGATTCACCACGTCACATAATAATCAAATTGACTAATGTAGAGGCCAAGGAGAGAATCTTTTTTTATTTTTTGTGCTACTGGGGATTGAACCCAGGGGCATTCTACCTCCAAGCTATACCCCCGGCCCTATTTTTTTATACTTTATTTTGAAACCCGGTCTCATGAAGTTGCGGAGGGCCTCACTAAGTAGCTGAGGCTGGCCGCAAACCCGGATCCTCTGGTCTCTGCCTCCACAGTACTGGGATTACAAGCATGCACCACCACGCCCGGCCCAAGGAGAGAATCTTAAAGGCAGCCAGAGCAAAAGACCAAGTAACATTCAGAGGCAAACCAAAAGAATCACTCCCAACCCTCCAAACCAAGTCATGAAAGCCAGGAGGCCCTGGAACGACATAATCCACACTCTGAAAGAAAACAAATTCCAGCCAAGATTTATCTACCCAGCAAAGATATCTATCAAAATTGATGGGGAAATAAAACCTTCTATGACAAACAGAAGCTGAAAGACTTTATGTCTTCCAAACAACTAGCACTAGAGAAAATATTCAAAGAGATTAATTACAAAGAAGATATAATAAGGAAATGCCAGAACCAGAGAAACAGTGACTTCCATCAAACAAACAACTAGGCAAAGAATAAACACAACCTCAAACAGAAATAAAAACTCAAGATGTTAGGAATTAAAACCCATCTCTCAATAATCATGCTGAATATAAATGGCCTCAACTCCCCAATCAAAAGACATAAGGTGGCAAAATGGATTAAAAATCACAATCCATCTATATGCTGCCTGCAAGAAACACACCTTACAAGTAAAGATATGCACAAACTAAAGGTGAAGGGATGGAGCAAGGTAATCCATGCTAATGGAACTCGAAAACAAGCAGGAGTAGTAAATATGATATCAGACAAATTAGACTTCAAACCTAAACTTATCAGAAGAGACAAAGAAGGTCATTCTTACTGGTTAAAGGAACAATCCAGCAAGAGGATATAACAATAGTCAACATTTATGCTCCAAACTTAGGTGCAACCACTTTCATAAAAGAAACTCTTCGTGACATTAAATCACACATAGATCCCAATACAATAATATTGGGAGACTTTAACACACCTGTCACATCACTAGATCTATCTTCAAGGCAAAAGTTCAGTAAGATGCCTCAGACCTAAGGAACACCATAAACCAAATGGACCTTGTAGACATGTACAGAATATTCAACCCAACTACAGCTGAATTCACATTTTTTTTCAGCTGCTCATGGAATCTTCTCTAAAATAGACCATATTCTAGGCCACAAAGTGAGTACTAGCAAGTTCAAAAAATGTGATATAATCTCCTGCGTCTTTTCAGACCATAATGGAATGAAACTAGAAATCAACTATAGGAAGACCCAGAGAAACCTCATAAACATGTGGAGACTGAACAGCACACTGCTGAATGAGGAATGGGTCAGAGAGAAAATGAGGGGAGAAATTAGGAAATTCCTAAAAACAAATGAAAACAGAGACACAACATCAAAATCTCTGGTACACCCTGAAGGCAGTATTAAGAGGAAAATACAGAGCACTCAGTGCCCACATAAGAAGAACAGAAAATCACCAAATAAATAACCTAATGACATACCTCAAAGCCCTTGAAAAACAGTAACAGTCTAACCCCAAAGCCAGTAAAAGACAAGAAATTATTAAAATCAGAGCAGAAAGAAATGAAATAGAGAATGAAAAAACAACATAAAAAATAAAAAAAAAACAAAAGCTGGTTCCTTGAAAAAATAAACAGGATAGATAAATCACTAGCCAACCTAACCAAAAGAAAGAGAGAATCAACCCAAATTACTAAAATAAGAGATGAAAAAGGTGCTATTACCAATGACAGCACAGAAATCCAGAGGATTATCAGAAACTACTTTGAAAAACTATACTCCAACAAAATGGAAAACCTAGAAGAAATTAACAAATGTCTAGACACATACAAACTTCCTAAGTTGAATCAAGAAGATATAGAAAATTTAAATCGACCAATAGCAATCAAAGAGATTGAAGCAGCAATAAGGATCCTACCATCAAAGAAAAGCCCAGGTCCAGATGGTTTCCCAGGTGAATTTTATAAAACCTTTATAGAAAAACTAATCCTAATATTCTTCAATCTATTCCATGAAATAGAAAGACACGGGACTCTGCCAAATACATTCTATGAAGCCAACATCACATTGATATCAAAACCAAATAAAGACAGTTCAAGAAAAGAAACCTACAGACCTATATCATTGATGAACTTAGACCCAAAACTTCTAAAGAAAATACTAGCAACGCACATTCAAAACCACATCACGAAAATCATACATCATGACCAAGTCGGGTTCATCCCAGGGATGCAAGGCTGGTTCAATATACAAAAACCAATCCATGTAATCCACCACATAAACAGAACTAAAGACAAAATTCACATGATCATTTCAATAGATGCTGAAAAAGCATTTGACAAATCCAACACCCATTCATGATAAGAACTCTGCAGAGAATCGGAATAGAAGGACCATACCTCAACATCATAAAGGCAATATACAATAGGCCCACAGCCAACATCAAACTGAATGGGGAAAAACTTCAAGAGTTCCCCTTAAAAACAGAAACAAGACAAGGATGTCCATGGTCACAACTCCTTTTCAATATAGTACTTGAGATTCTAGCCAGAGCAATAAGGCAAGAGAAAGAAATAAAAGAAGTACGAATAGGAAAAAAGGAACTGAAACTGTCTCTATTTGCAGATGACATGGTATTATACTTAGAAGATCCAGCAAATTCAACCAAAAGGCTCATAGAACTGATCAACAAATTCAGCAAAGTGTCTGCATACAAAATCAATCTTAAAAAATCTGCAGCTTGCCGGGCGTGGTTGTGCACACTTGTAATCCCAGTACTTTGGGAGGCAGAGACCGGAGGATCTGGGTTCACGGCCAGCCTCAGCTCTCTCTCTCTCTCTCTCTCTCTCTCTCTCTCTCCCTGTCTCTCTCTCTCTCTACCTGGTGAGGCCCTCCGCAACTTCATGAGACCCGGTTTCAAAATAAAGTATATAAAAAAAAATAAGGCCAGGGGTGTAGCGCGGAGGTAGAATGCCCCTGGGTTCAATCCCCGGTACCGAAAAAAAAAAAATCTGAAGCTTTTCTGTATGCTAGCCATAAATCCACTGAAAAAGAAATCCAGAAAACATTTCCACTCATGATATCCCCCAAAACAATAAAATACTTGGGAATAAACCTAACCAAAGAGGTAAAAGACCTTTACAAGGAAAATTTTAAGACATTGAAAAAAGAAATTGAAGAAGATCTTAGAAGATGGAAAGATCTTCCATGATCTTGTATAGGCAGAATAAATATCATCAACATGGCCATTCTTCCAAAAGTGATCTATAAATTCAATGCAATACCCATTAAATTAGCAAAGTCACTCTTCACTGACATAGAAAAATCTGTCCTTAAATTCATTTGGAACAACAAAAATCCCAAAATAGACAAAGTAGTTCTCAGCAACAAGAACCATGCAGGAGGCATCACAATACCTGACTTCAAACTATACTACAAAGCCATAGTAATAAAAACAGCATTGTATTGGCACAAAAGTAGACACATAGACCAATAGAGCAGAATAGAAGACTCCAAAACAAATCACACACCTACAGTCAATTGATTTTTGACAAAGGGGCTAAAAACATCCACTGGGAAAAAGATAGCCTCTTCATCAAATGGTGCTGGCAAAACTGGCTAACCATATGCAGAAAAATAGAAATAAACCCCACTTTCTCACCCAGTACAAGATTCTATTCCAGACGGATCAAATACCTAGAAATCAGACCAGAGACCTTGCAGCTACTCAAAGAGGGCATAGGTCCAACACTTCAACACATAGGCACAGGTAAAGACTTCCTCAACAAGACCCCAAAGGCACAGGAAATTAAAATGAGGATCAATATGTGGGACTGCATTAAACTGAAGAGCTTTTGTGCAGCAAAGGAAACAATCAAGAACCTCAACAGAGAGCTGACAGAATGGGAGAAGATTTTTGCCAGGTCCTCCTCTGATAGAGGACTAATATCTAGAATATACAGAGAACTTAAAAAAAATCACCACTAAAAAACAAATAACCCAATCAAAAAATGGGCAAGTGAACTAAATAGACACTTCACAGAAGAAGAAATACAAATATACAAATGGCCAATAAATGTATGAATAAATGTTCAATATCATTAGCAATCAGAGAGATGCAAATAAAAACTAGCCTGAGATTTCACCTAACCCCAATTAGAATGGCAATCACTAAAAACACAAACAACAACAAATGCTGGCAAGGATGTGGAGAAGTAGGAACTCTAATACACTATTGGTGGATTGCAAATTAGTGCAACCACTTTGGAAAACAGTGTGGAGGATCCTCAGAAGAATGGGGATGAACCTACCATATGACCCAGCAGTACCACTTCTAGGCATCTACCAAAAAGAACTGAAACCAAACTACCAGACTAATGCATGTGTATCTATGTTTATAGCAGCACAATTCACAATTGACAAACTTTGGAACCAGCCAAGATGCCTATCAACTGATGAATGGATTATAAAACTATGGGATATGTACACAATGGAATTTTATGCAGCCATAAATAAGAACAAAATTACATCATTTGCAGGGAAATGGAGGGAACCGGAAAACATTATGCTAAGTGAGATTAGTCAGTCACAAAGAGTGAAATGTCGGATGTTCTCCCCAATATATGGAAGCTAGGGAGAATGGGACTTAGAAGGGACTCCAGACAAAGGAGAAAACTTTAGATGAGCAAGAAGGGGACCTAACTGAGGGAGATGGGGGGGGAGAGGGAAACCCACTAATGTACATGATGTATATACACAAATTTATCTGAGTCAATCACTATGCTGAGCACGAAAAGGAGGGAATGGGGAGGGAACAGTGTGGGATTTGAGGGAGGGCTAAATGAGCAATGTGTGCATGCATGCTTCTGATACCCTGACACTTATCAAAATGTATAACTACAATGCACCAATAAATGAATATATTTAAAAAAAATAAAATAAAACAGCATAGCTGGGCATGGTGGTGCATGCCTTTAATCTCAGTGCTTGAGAGGCTGAGACAGGAGGATTACAGGTTCAAGGACAGTCTCAGCAAGTAGTGAGACTCTCATCAACCTAGGGAGACCCTGTTTCAAAATAAAAATAAAATAAGGCTGGGGGTGTAGCTCGGAGGTAGAATGCCCCTGGGTTCAATCCCCAGTGCCACACACACACACACACACACACACACACACACACAAG
>PVJS01023885.1:0-29173 GCA_004027185.1 Glis glis
TCTCTGAGAGACAGGGCCCTCCTGGCACCCTACCTGGTGGAAGAGGCTACCTGGAATGGGATGTGCAGAGATAGCCTGTGCGAAACGCCAGGGCAGTGAAAGGTGTTTTTCTTTCCTGTTTTCCAAGTTGGCAATGCTGCCCTATCCTTTCTGGAATTCTAAAAGCATGCGAAACATTCTACAGCATGAAGTAGCTAAGTGCTAGTAGGTTATATCAGAGAGGGGCCAGTTCCAAGGAAGAGGCTGGGAGCCCACCAGGAGGATGGGGAGGCATCCTTGAGGATGCAGGGCTCTGGGAGCAGGTGCAGGTTTAGGGGTTAAGGTGTAAAGGTTATAACTGAAGGACAGGGAGGAGCCACAAATGGATGTGGGCATTGTAACACACAGTGCCAGTGAGGCCAAGTTTCCAAACAGTGGGAAAAAGTGCCCACAAATCAACAAGAGACCACAACCAAATAGAAATGGGCAGCAGGGTTGAGCAGTACCAGTTTTTCAGGAGAGAGTGAGGTGGAGAAATGTTTTTGGGGACTCCCGTGTGCCATCTCTCCTCAAAGGTGTGGTGCTGCAGGAGCCGGGCCGCATCTGAGGAGCAGAAGACCCGATGTTTGTGACCCTTCCTGGGCGGGCATAGCTTGAAGGCACAGCACATTGTGTTTTGGTGTGGAGAATGTTCCAGGCTCCAGAGTTCCTGGGGAGCGAGAGACCTGGAGGCCTCTCCACCCCTCTGTGACAGCCTGCCCTGGAAGTTTCAGGTCCTTGGCCACCAGAAGGGGGACTGTCTGTGAGGCTGTCTCTATGCTCAGATTATATGAAGGGATGCCCAATGTCATGTGCCATTGGGAAGAACTGGAGTTGGGATGCTCCAGGCCCTGGTGAGCCCACATGAAGTGGCAAAGCTCGGGCCACAGCAAGAGGGTGAGCAGCAGGAGCTCTGGAGAGCCTCTTGAGGTCCCCAGCAGCTGGGGACAGGGCCACTGAAACGTGCTGGAATGATGAAAGGCAGACCTCTGCGTTCCTCGGCCAGAAAGCATGGCAGCGCAGTCTATTTACCTGTTGTAATGCCACATGGGGGTAAAATCAGTCAGATCAATCTGACAAACCTCAAAAACAAGGATGAATGGTAGGTGCAGCTTGCAAAAGGTTTTGTTCTGTATGATTGCATTAATGTAAACTGAAAAAATGTTATGCATTATCCTTGGATGTGTATGTAGATGCCAAAACTGCAAAAATGTAGAGAGATGATAGAAGTTAATTTCAGGGATACCCCCTTTATGTGTCTGAATATTTTATGCTTAAAAATTAAGCAACAGCTGGGCATGGTAGCGCACGCTTGTAATCCCAGTATTTGGAAGGCTGAGACCAGAGGATCCGGGTTTGTGGCTATCCTCAGCTACTTAGTGAGGCCCTCCGCAACTTAGTGAGACCCGTTTTCAATATACCGAATAAAAAAAATAGGGCTGGGGTGTAGCTTGGAGGTAGAATGCCCCTGGGTTCAATCCCAGTACCGCAAAAAAAAAAAAAAAAATTTAAACAACAAACTTTCGGGGATGGGATGAGAAGGCAGTGTATGGAAGGACAGTTACCTCCAGATAGGGGAGAGATCAGGCCTGGGTGCTGGGCTGGACAGAAGGAGGACTTTCAGGGTACTCGCAGGATTTCATTGGGAGAAGAAGAGCTGTGGAGAAGGGTGGGAGTGGGTGGCGGTGCTCAGCTCCAGTTCCTAGTGACCAAGTGAGGCAGGTGCTCTGCTTTTGACCAGGCTGGTCTGGGGCTGAGTGGGTCCAGTTGAATCAGAAGGGCGCTTCTGGGAACCTGGAGCCCAGGTGGAGTCACACACACCTGTGCTGCACACAGTGTGTGCAGCAGATGTGGGCAGCAGAGGCAACACATGGCCTAGGGAGGGATCAGTGCCTCTCTCCAACTGCATGGGTAGGGCACTGGACAGGGGTCAGGGGAGGGCTGGCGATCTAAAAGAGACAGACGTGGAGAGGACTCTGAATCAGGCATCAGAAAAGAATTAAACAACATCAGAGGCCGGCTCAGTCATGGAGAACTGTTTCCTGTGGCTCAACCAGCTCACAATAAATGTGGTTAAAGTTTTATTTATGGCACAGCTGCTAATTGCACCGTAAACATTTTTCATCAAGCAATTGCTGTTTACTCATTTGCCAATCAGCTCATTACCCAGCTACCTCTCTCCATGCTCCTGCCTTCCCACTCTGCAAACTCGGCTGCTTCCAGGGCTCCCCTGCAGCTGTCCTCCAGGCCAGGCCCAGCCTGCCGTGTGCCTGCCGGGTTCCCCCACCACTTTCTCTCTTTGGGCTCCAAACTTTGCAGCCTTGCATGGCTGTGCCCCACTTCTTCTGGCCTTTATCCCAGTCCCCTCAGTGTGCCCTATGTCTCCCCACCCATTTCTCAAGACCAGGGATCACACAACACCAGCCTCTTCCCTCTGGTGGGTGTACCTTACCAGTTCTCAGCACTGGCTGCTGCTCTGTTGTGTCCACTGGGATCCTCACAGAGTGCTGGGCCAGGGCCTGCATTTGCTCACATCCTCATACATTCTGGCCACCTCCCTCTCGTGTCCGTGTTGCAGAACTCCTCAGGGAGAGCCAGAGCTAGGCAAACCTTGGGTGGGTGGACCTAGCTACTGGCATGCTAGGTGGCGACAGGCCCTCGGGTGGGCTGGCTTGAGCCTTACAATGCATGCTGTGGGTCCTCAGAGCATCCATGTTTGGGACATACTCATTAGTGGGTATTTGTTTAGGTGAGTGCACATGTGGACACATGTGTGTGTCACATGTCTGTATGCATATGTACACAAAGGCATGTATGTGCAAACATGTGGGCATGTATATGTTCATTTGTGTGCACCCGGGTATATGTATTACATGTGTAATATGTTAATGTGCATGAATGTGTGCTTCTGTGTGCATGTGTATACATGCAAAGGTGTATATGATTGTTCTATACTTGTGTGTATATACATGTTTATGTACACACATAAGTGCATAGGTGTATATGTGTGTGTGCATGTGGGTGGGGCACATGCATATTCACTTGGGTATCTCTGTGACATGCTCACACATATATGTTTATGCATATGCTCATGTGCACACACATATATATGTGTGCATGTGAGTGGCATAAACATATGCACACACATATGTATATGTGCCCATGAATGTTTGCATATGTGTGGCATGTATATATACATGCATATGCACACACACGAGGGTGATGCACATATATTCATGTGTACACATGTGTGTATAGGTATGCTCATGCACATGTTACATGTACATGCACACACATGTGTGTGTGTGTATAAAAGTGGTGAGTGACTTGTATATGCATGTCATGCATGTGTCATGTGTCACATGTGTGAGGGGGTGTGTGCGACAGGTTTGCATGGAGGCCTCAGACTGAGGCTGAAGGGGGTTCCTGCTGGCTAGGGGGAGGCTGGGGCGATATCAAAACCTGGCTCCCCCTCCAGCTGAAAGTTCTGCCTGGTATGTGTCCAAGGCTCTCCTGTGCTGCCCCCACAGGCCAGAAAATAGCTCCGGTCACCGAAGGAATGGCTGGCTTGGGGGATATTGGGCTGTGATTGGCTGCATGTGTTGTATATGTGTATGTGAATGCATGACACGTCTTACACCTGCAGTGTGCTCTGTGCGACTGTGAGTACAGGCAGCTATTTTGGATGCATCTGGGTTTCAGAGTGCCCACTGGGGTATCAGAGATGCAGTGATAAAGCAGGTGCCAAAAGTCTGGGCAGATGTGCTTTGCCTGGCCTAGCCTGGGTCTCCATGCATGGGGGGGGGTTGTGAGGGCCTGGGGGTGTAGGCCAGCTTCCCCTGAGGCCTCCAGCCTGAGAGACAGGGATGGCATTGGTCAGGAGCTCAGCCCTGAGTGGGATGCTGAGTGTGAATTCCGAGCATTGAGCAGTGCCATGACCCAGCCCCTGGACCCTGCGGCCTCTGGGCACCCCAGCTCTGGTGGGGGCTTGGTTCCCTCAATGGTCAGGGAGTTGCTCCTCAGGAGAGGGTGAGACAGTGCCAGCAGAAGCTGGTCTCTGCTGCCTGCAGTGTGCCCATCCCTGTGCCCCACATATGCAAAGGCCTCCGAGCCTGCTGTGGAGCTGCAGGCTTCTCTCCTAGGGGTGTGGAGGGGTCTTCCCTGTGTGCCCTTGGCTGCTCTGTGGGGAGGGCTCCTGGCTGGCTTGAGTGGGCACCAGGGCAGGTGCAGGGCTGACTTCATAGACCGAGCCCTTTGTGTGGGACCTTGTCTTCCGGCCTACCCCTCCCTACTCCCCCAGCCTCTCAAAGAAGGCCTGTTTTCTGAGCCTCCTCGGCGAAGCCCCCACCAGTGCAGCCTCCCCGTCTTCCCTTCCAACCTCACTCACAGCTCTTGGGTAGGCCAGGGTGGCTAAGGCCACTAGGGGAGGCTCCAAAGAGCAGATTAGCAGGGAGGCCCTGGGGCAGGAGGTGGTGGGAAAGGGTGGGAGGGAGGGGACCAACTGTGGTGGGCTTAGGCTGGGAAGCAGAGGGGCAGGTCTGTGGTCTCTACCCTGAAGTGAGGGGCCTAATGGAGCCCAGGGTGGAGAAGTGACTACTGTCTCATGGGGAACAGGGAGGCCTGAGTGTGGGGAGGGCACCCCACCTGGGACCCAGCGGACCCTGGGGAACCTTTGTAGGGACTCATGCAGGCCCAAATGTGTGAAGTGTCTATGCCCTGAGTTGCCACCAAGTGTCATGAGGCCATATCTGCAGAGGGGGTTGCCAAGGGGGCAGGCAGTGGGTCGAGCCTCAGGGTGCCCAACTCAGTTCAAAATAGCATGCCAAATGCCCCCCCCCCCCACACACACAGCCACCTCATCCCAGATCTGGAGTATTGCTTCACACTGGAGACAACTCTGTGAAGCCCTCTTCCTGACCCTGGGTGCTGGGTCGGCCTTGTGGGTGGGCTGCCCGGCTGACAGGGCTGCTTCCTGCCCTGATCCCAGCTCTGCTGAGGGCTCCTGCACAGCCAGGGTGGGATGAGAGGAAGGTGAAGGGCTGCTGGTGGCCAAGTGGCCGGGGCACTGTCCCTAGACTTGCTGTCCCTGGTCCAAGTGCTCACTTCTCGGTGAAGCCATTTCCAATACAATGGCCTACATTTCAGAGCACACAGGAAAACCCACCACCGAAGTGAGATGACACTCTGATTGTCACCTGCAGAAGGTAAAACAGTGTCAGCAGCTTGCAGTTGAGACACTCAGTGAGGCGCAAAGGGCATGTGGACAGGACAGGTGTAGGCCCACACTCAGGGGTGGCCCGGCAGGGCTCTGCATGTCCACTGATGACAACATGGGCACCCTGGCCCTTGTTGGCACCTGCAAAGGCCTGTGGGAGCTGGGCCCCCAGAGGCCTTGGTCTGGGGTTGCATGGGGCTCACTGTGAAGAAGGCCTCATGGACTGATGAGGGGATGCAGAACAGTCTGATGGCCTGGGTTGAGAGGGAGGTGGAAACCAGAGGGGTGCAGTGGTTCCACCTTGGTCCAGGCATGCTCGGTAGATGGCTGCTGCCAGGGGCTGGCCTGCAGGGTGCTCTTGTGTGTGAAGGGCTAGATCTGAAGTTCTTGGGATTCCTCAGCCTGAGTGCCCTTCATGGGACAGGAGTGGTGTGTGTACATACGGACGCATAAATGTGTATGCATGCTTGCACACAGACCTGCACATGCAGGCCCAGCTGCACCAGCTGCCGCTGGCTCTCACTGGGAACATTCTGATGGCTGCTGTCTTTCTCCCCATCTGTGGATTCCTGCCTTGAGGCTGAGGAACCTAGGGAACAAGAGCATACTCTCTGGAGGCAGAAGGTCTGGGTTCAAATCTTAGCTCTTCTCTGGGCCTCAACTTTCTGGTCAGTGGACTGGGTAATGTCAGTTTTGCTCAAGGTTGCTGAAGGCCACACCCTGAGCAGGGCTGGTACATGGGTGGGAGATGCTACATGATGACATGTGGGTGCTCATGGCCTGGGGGTGGGTAGAGGGGCCGTTTGTGGATGTGATCAGTTGGCAGTGCTAGGCTCTGCCTCTCACAGAGCAGGACTGCTGCAGTTTCCTCTTGGCTTACCACCATCCCTGTCTGCCCTCTCCAGAGCCAGGCCCTCTGTGGGCAGAGCCTGCACGAACCCTGCAACATTCAGGGGCCTTTGTGAGACCTGATCAAGAACCTGAGTGACTGGGCAGAGTGGGTCAGGATGGTGGTGGGCAGCTAGGTGGGGTCCCAGTGAGCCAAGACCTGGACCTCTGAGTCTGGGTCATGGACAAACCAGAGAGGGACTCCTGTTTCTGATGTTATTTCAAGCACAGATTCTGGTTTAGACAGTGGTGACCCTGAGAATGGGGGTCTGAGGACCTTGAGACAGTTGGGGACCGGATGTGAGTGGGGGAGCCTGTGTCTGATCATGTGCTGCTGCCGTTCCTCCTCCTCTTCCTCTTCTTTTGTGGTACTGGGGATTGAACCCAGGGGCATTCTACCTCTGAGCTACACCCCCAGTCCTATTATTTTTCTTCTTTGAAACAGGGTCTCACTAAGTTGCGGAAGGCCTTGCTAAATTGCTGAGGCTGAGCTGGGTATGGTAGAGCACGCTTGTAATCCCATTACTTGGGAGGCGGAGACCGGAGGATCCGGGTTCATGGCCAGCCTCAGCTACTTAGTGAGGCCTCTGCAACTTCGTGAGACCCGGTTTCAAAATAAAGTATAAAAAATAGGGCCGGGGGTGTAGCTTGGAGGTAAAATGCCCCTGGGTTCAATCCCCAGTTCTGCAAAATAAATAAATAAATAAAAATAAAAAAATAAATTGTTGAGGCTGGCCATGAACCTGCTATCCTCCTGTCTCAGCCTCCCAAGTACTGGGATTACAAGTGTGAGCCACCACACCCAGCTCATGTGCATCTTCTGATGACCACTTAGAGACCCAAATGGCTCACACAGCAAACTTGGGCCAATATACCTAGAAGGAAGGGGGCTTTTTGTGTCTCCCTCTCCTGTAGCTCACATGTTCATTCACCCCGGGGGAAAGCTGATGAGCAGTGTATGTGGTGCTGTGGGGAGTGGAAGGCCCTGCTCTAGGCAGGTGTTTTCTGCCCCTTGGGGCACCCCAAAGGCTGTGAGTGGTAAGTAAGTGATTGGTATACTGTTCTCCCTCTCTGGGCTGGAACAGGTGGACAGGTGCCTCTCTGGGCAGCATGGGAAATAAGGATCTGGCTGCAGGGAAGGCAGAGGATCAGCATAGGGTCTCCTGTGCTTGGCCTGGATGCACAGATGTGAGGACGATCTGAGGCTGGTGCACAAGAAGAAAAGCACAGCCTGGACATCAGGGCTCCAACCGGAGAAGAACCCAAGATAAGGGCCGTCATGGGCAGGCAGCTCCAGCCTGCCTGGGGAGGACTCAGGACCAGCTGCCTCTCAGCATTTGTGCAACAGATATTTCAGGGTCTCTCACATAGCTTATGTCTATGTGGAAGAGAACTAAACATACCAACATGGAGCGCTATTCCTTGGCTGAGGGGTAGAAGCAGTCTGTCCTGGACATCGGGGCGGGGGCGGAGGGGGGGCAATAAGCACCAGGCCTGTTGGGGGCGTTGAGCATCCTGGCAGAGGCCTGTGTGGTGCTGGCGTTTGGCAGGGGACACAGCAGGGCACGAAGTCCCTGAGGTCCAGGGTGGTTGCATGGGAGGGTGATGGGCTTCACCCTGTGTTCTCTGTACCTCTCAGAGGCACAGAGCCCCTCTCCTGCCAGGATGAGGTATGCTCTTGGCTGCCTGGAGATGCCTCCCCTCATCCTTCCAGGCCCAGGCCAAAGGCACTGAAATTGAAGATAGAGGTGGCAATTTCAAGCAGAAAGCAGGAAACACAGACAGGTCTTCCTCCTGCTGGTTCCATTTGCATCTGCCCTCTAAGTGAGTTCAAGTTGTTTTGCAAACCTGGGGAGGTGTTCCTGCACAAGGAGTAGGCTAATCTGGAGCTGAATGGGGTGTCTGACATGTTCTGTGATTTGGAAGTAAGCAGCAGGATATTCCCTGTGTTTTTGGGTCCCCCTCAGAGGCAGGAAGGATAGGGGAAGTTCAAGACAAGTGTGTGGCCACCATGAAGATGCAAGATACGTCCCCACTACCTGGAGCCTGTCCCAGGGTGCTGTGTGGTCTCAGGGTTGTGTGTGTGAATCTGGTGTGCATATGTTGTCCTGTGTCAGCACAGGGGTCTGTCGGAGGCTCTGGCCCTTCATGGTGCTTTATGGGATACTGTGGGGCGTCCAGTGCCTTTGAGTCTCCAGTTCCATCTTGGCTGATGTGGAACAGCGTCTGGGACCTGGTGCACCGACCACGGACTCCACTGTGCCTGATCCCTGACTTGGCCACACTGCTGGGGCCTCAGAAAACCTTCTTGGCCTTTTTTTTTTTTTTTGTGGTACTGGGGATTGAACCCAGGGGCATTCTACCTCTGAGCTATACCCCAGCTCTATTTTATTCTTTATTTTGAAACAGGGTCTCACTAAGTTGCAGGGGGACTCACTAAGTGGCTGAGGCTGGCCACGAACCTGCTATCCTCTTGTCTCAGCCTCCCAAGTACTGGGATTACAAGTATGCATCACCACGCCCAGCTTCTTGGCCCTTTTGAGCCCATAAGAGAGGCAAATCACGACCTTGAAGCCTGATGATTTGCTGGAACAACTTTTGCCAGCTACTGCCTTCCAGGGGCACAACAGTGATCACTCCTCCTCCTCCTGCTGCCGTTGCTCTTCCTTAGGGTCCAAGGCTGAGTTTCCAAGGAGACTTTGCAGCTGTGTGAATGCCAGGGTCAAGCACATGGGTGCCACACAGTGGTGTGCCCAGGCTTACTGTGGGCCCACACCCTAAGTGTCCTGTTCCTCAGCTTGGCATCCCCTTCTTTTTTATTTTTGGTACTGGGGATTGAGCCCAGGGACATTCTACCTCTGAGCTACACTCCCAGCCCTTTAAATTTTTTTTTTTTTGTTTTTGAAACAGGGTCTCACTAGGTTGCTGAGAGTCTCGCTATGTTGCTGAGGCTGTCCTCCAACCTGGGATCCTCCTGTCTCAGCCTCCCAAGTACTGGGATTACAGGCATGTGCCACCATGCCCAGCGGCAGCCCCTTCTTCAAAGCAGGGGCCCTAGGTTCCCAATCTTGGCGTTTGTACCCTCCTCCCACAGTCCTACTATCCTGTGGTCACCCTGAGCACACAGCTGTCACCCTGAGATCATCTCCTCCCTGCTCTTCTCTCCAGCACCCTGTCCAGGCCTAGTCCCACTCCCAACCCTGCTCCCCCTGCTCCCCCTGCCCCCATGAGATTTGCATACAGGTGCAAGGTGCAGCTGAATACAGGGGGCGGGGCCAGCAGCCCACGCTTGGGGTGCAGGTGGTGAGACAATGGCTGCTGGGGACGCAGGCTTCACTCCCTGTGGCCTCCTCCGGGCTTCGGCCTCAGGCCTGCACCAGCAACAGGAGGTGGCTTGCGGTGTTTGGGGCCTCTGGGGAGCTCCTGCTCTGCCATTAAATCCCTGCAGCCTCAACCAGCTTAGTCACTGTCTGAGCCTTGGTTCCTTGTGCTGACTAGTGCTCTGGGGGTCTAAACAGAGGCCCTTCCAGTGCCAATAGATGGATGGGGGGTGGGGGGCATCCTGGGTAGATCTCTGAGGGTGGGTGTTCCAGGTGAGTCTGCACACTGAGGGAGGGGCTGCAGGAGGAAACTTTGGCTCAGGCTATATGAGGCTTCCCTGAAGACCTTTGGGGCTCCTCCAAATGTGATTGTGTATAGCCAGGTAGGATGTGAGGCTCCATGGGGCACCCCACAGCTGCACCAATGTCCATCCACAGACCACGGTGTCTACTGTGTGTTTCTGTCAATCCAGGAACTCTCCAATGAATACCCAGCTGTACTGAGGGCTGAATATTAAACATAGATGTTGGTTACTCACCCAACATTTGTGAAGCAGATTTACCATCGTCCTTTGCAATCTTCTCCTGACTACTTCAAGTCCTGGCTGGTACCTCCAGGTAAGTGCCTGGCCTCACAGTACCACTCCCAGATAGCTCTGGTCCTCTTCCAGCAACAGTTCCCACCGCAGCTGTGTTCCTAGGCAGTTGCCTTGTTCTGTTAGCTTCCCCTCTTCCTTCCAGACTCAGCAAGGCCCTGTGTGCGAGGTTGGGGTTGACATCATTCAGGGCTTGGGTGCATGTGGGGTCAGGCAGTGAGAAGCATGCAGGGTTCTTGGCTCCAGGTCCCCAAGGAACCCCACCCTGCCATGGCTCCACACTTACTTGCCACATCAGCAAACCTGGTGCACCCATTCCCTCCCACGTCTGCACTCAGCAGGCTCAGATCCAGGCCATGGCGCTCAGGGCTGTCCATGGCCCCTCTAAGCCTCTTCCAGTAGGCTCAGGGCTCTGGTGTTTGTGTGTGTATAGGTATGTGTGTGTATATATGTCTATGTGCCTGATATGAATGTGTATATACGTGGGGTGTGTATGTGTGTATATAAGTATGCAGGTCTATGAGGTGTGTACATGTATGTGTATGCAGCATGTACATATGCATTTATATGTGGTATGTATACACATGCATGTATGAATGACATATATATATGTATGTGGTGCATATATGTGTGGTGTATATGTGTATATATGTCCATGTGCTCAGTGAATTCATGTATATATATATATCATAGTATATGTGACGCCTGCATATGTATATCTATGTATTTGAGTATATATCTGTATGTGGTATGTTTGTGCATATGGTATACATATACCTATATGTATGTGCATAGTATATATATGTGTGTATGACACAGGTATATGTCATGTATATTTGGTGTGTGTATATGTATTGTATATATGTATATGTGGCATGGATATTTGCATGTGGTATGTGTATGTGTGTGTGTGTGTGTGTGTGTGTGTGTGTGTGTGGTGGAAGTAGGAGGGCTGCCTGGGGCTCTAAGATTGGGACATCTGGAGCTTATACTGGATTGGGGTCTGGGGAAGGTGTGACCTTAGGCTATGTGTAGAGTTGCTAGGTCTGGCCTAGTTCAGGCCCACTGGACAGTTGGGCTGCCCAGCGGCCTAGACCAGGGCTCTGTGGCCAGTGTTCCCTCTTTTTTTTTTTTTTGCGGTACTGGGGATTGAGCCCAGGGGCCTTCTACCTCCGAGCTACACCCCCAGCCCTATTTTTTATACTTTATTTTGAAACTGGGTCTCACGAAGTTGCGGAGGGCCTCACTAAATAGCTGAGGTTGGCCGCAAACCCGGATCCTCCGGTCTCTGCCTCCCAAGTACTGGGATTACAAGCGTGCGCCACTACGCCCGGCCAGTGTGGCGTAGTGGCGCACAACCCTCTTGTCCTTGTTTGTATGTCCTTTTGACCCCTGTCTAGGGGTCTCTCTGCATCCCCTGCCCTGTGGGCCCCCTCCTGTCCATTCCAGGGTAGGTTCCTGTGACTCTGCCTCCCTTGAAGCCTGGCACAGGACCCCCTGCCTGGGCCTTCACTGCTTGAATTCCCAGTTGAGGAAGGCACAAGAAGCTCAGATCAGCATTGGTGACAGACAGTCCTGCCCAGCAGCTGTAGGCCCTTGACCCTTCCTAGCATGGATGGCAGCACCCTGTCTCTACCTCAGGAGTGGGACTTGTGGGTGATGTGACTGTTGGGACATCCAACCTGGCTCCCCGCGTGGGATGTGGCCATAGGATGCACTTGCTAGGATGATGAGAGCTGGCACCAGTCCCCACCCTGTGCGGGGCTCCAGCTGCCCCTTCCGTCTTAGGGGCTCCATCCCCAGCTAGGACAGGAGGGCTCTGAGCTCCCACCCCTGCCTATTCCTTCATGTGCTCAGGGAGCTGTCCTGGAACTCCAGAGGGTGGCATGGCCCCATGGCATGGTTTCCAATGCTGGTATGGCTGAAGCCACCCCAGGGTCAGTGTGCCTTGGACTCCTGGTACTTTGGGATGGAGACCAGGAGGTTATTCCTCCCAAGGTGGCCAGGCCAACATTGCCGTCACCCCTGCACCTTAACCTGCAACTGGCCGGTGCCCACTGCCCAGCTCCATTCTCTAGACTTCAGGAGTTATTCAGGCAAGGGTCTCTCCCTCTGGGGCTCTGCAGTGGGTGCCCATCCCCATGAGTCCATCTTGACTTTTGTGGGCCTTGCTCCCTGTCTGTTAATAAGCAGACTCCGCCAGCCGGGTCTGCCATGGCAACCGCCCACAGCTAGCTCTCCGTCCCGGCGCTTGGGTGGCTTTATCTCTGAGGCCATCTGTTCTGGGAACACAATTCCAAAGCCACTTAAACAGATCCTGGAGTGCGTCAGCCTTCTGTACTCACACACGTGTATGCCTGCGCACACACACACACACACACACACACACACACACACAGTGTTAACCCTGCAGGGTGGAAGATGATGACAGGGACAGCCAGGGGGCTCTCAGCAGCTGTTCACTTTCCAACTGTTCCTGAGTGGTTCCTGGAAGCCCTGGTGTCTGTCTGCATGCATGTCCATGCATCTGTGCACTGACACGCATGTGTGTCTGCATATCTGTGTGTCTCTGTGAGTGCCTCTGTGTGTCTGTATCTCTCTGTGTTAGTATCTTTCACTGAGGATTGCAGTGTGTCTGTGTGTGTCTCTATGTATATCTATGTTTGTGTCTGTGTCTCTGAGTGTGTCTGTCTCCTTTGCACCATTCTTTTTTCCTCTGTCCCTACTGCTCTCTGTCTATCTGGTCACTGCTTGTGTTTCTGCTCTGCCCCCAGTCCTCAGTTGCTGCTCCTGCTCCTGCCTGGGTTTGTGTCCATCTCTGTGTTCAATGCCCTTGATCTAGTCTCTAGCCCCCCCATGGCCACTGCTGTTTCTCTGGTCTTTGTTTACCTCTCATCCCTCCTTCCGTGTCGGTTGCTCTTTGCCCTTCTGGGCATGCTCCTGAGGCTGCGAGGCTGGGGCCTGTCCCTCCTTCTCCCATTCTGCTCTCCAGCATGCCCATCTCTCTGCCCCCTCCCTGCCTCAGTGTGGCCAAGTTACAGGGACTTGGGGACACTGCTCAGCTTCCTGGGCTCAGTGTGGTATGCCCTTAGCCCAGACCCGAGCCCCTGACACTGATGCCAGACCTGAGCCCCTGACACTGATCCCAGACCCTCTGTTCACTGACCATGCTTGCCCTTCCAGCTACAGTCCACTCATGCTGTATCCTGACCTGACATCCTGTTCCTGCAGGGTCTGTCAGGAGCTTGTGACCCATCCTCCAGGAGATCAGGGGCAAGTGCGGCATCTTGGGCCCAGCAGGCTTCTTCCCACCCACTTGGGTACCTGAACTCTGCTGCTCTTGCCCTGCGGGCCACCTGCTCTGCACTCCACAGGACCCTAAACAAGGCTGAGATGCATGGGGACAGACAGGAAGCCTCTCTCCATAACTGCTTCCAGTTCTTCCTGAGGTCTGACCTAGATTGGTCATGTTGCAAGGAGATGCCTCCTCCCTGCTGTGCATCAACAGTGACTCCCCCCCCCCCCGCCCCAGCTGGATCTGGGCCTGGGCTGCTGCAGACTCTCTTGCAAACTTCTCACTGACCCCAGGACCCTGGGCTGGGTCCTCCGGAGGCCTGAGAGCTGTGGACTGGGGTCCTCCTCCTGGTGGCTGGCAGCCCCTCAGCTGTGCCCATCTTGCCTGGCTGTCCCCTGTGGCAGAACTACAGGTTGGCCTTCAGAAGGTGAGATTGAGGCCCAGGCAGGGAGGGCATCTGGGTCTCTGTGTCCCAGACTGTGTGCTGGCAGAGAAGCCCAGTGGGCAGGGCAGGGCTTCCTGGGGGCACATTGGGGCTCCTTTTTGGGAGCTTGCTACTGAAAGATGGGTCCCCACTTTTTATTTCTATTTTTCTAATATTTGATGGCAGTTACACTTATGCAAAGGAACCTTGGTTGATTACCATTTTTTCTGTGACTGTTTCCTCACATGTCAAATGAGGGTACCAGGGTGCCATATGGGGTCAAGGCAGGTTGGTACTGCCTCACTTTGAGTGGTGACATCTTTTCACACCCTGCTGTGCCTCAGAGACACCCCCTGCCTAGGCTCCCCCAGCCCCACAACACCCCCACCTGCCTGCTTGTGGTGGTGGTTCCACTACCAGGGCTTGTGGTTCCACACAGCAGGGTGCTATCTGGGTGGCCCATGGCCTCTGGAGCCCAGGACAGCCTAGTGATGCCTGCGCTGGGTGCCTTGGCGGTGGCAGGCAATGCCCAGCACTTCCCTTGGGCTGGGGTGGTCTCCATTCACAGTGGAGGGCAGGCTGCTGCTGTGGCTGCCTACAGCTGGAAGGAGGCTGGGGAAACCATGCCCTCCACACCAGGGCACTGTCCTAGATACTGCAGACCTCCTCTGAGCCCGAGGCAGATGCTCCCAAACTCCAGTGGCACACAGGTTGCCTGCAGGGTCCTGAGTGATGGCTCCAGGCCTCATCCCTGAACACTCCTGAATGCAGGGCCTTGAGGACCTCCCAGGAGCCAGCTGCCTTTAGAGGGAGCACAAACTTGGCCTGCCTGGTTCCGGGCTGGTCCACGTGGTTCCGCCCCATGATAGATTTTGAGGTTGGTTGGCTCCATTAAAAGGGAGCAGCACAGCCTGGCATGGTGGTGCACACTTGTAATCACAATACTTGGGAAGCTGAGACAGGAGGATTGCAGGTTCGAGGACAGCCTCAGCAAGTAGTGAGACTTTCATCAACCTAGTGACGCTGTTTCAAAATAAAAATAAAATAGGGTGGGGGTGTAGCTCTGAGGTAGAATGCCCCTGGGTTCAATCCTCAGTACTACACACACACACACACATACCACACAATAAATAAAAGGGAACAGCAAAAGCATTTGCTGATTTCCCACCATTGAGACTTCAGACAACCCTACTTAACTCCACCCAAGGAGCACACTTTCCCCAAGGGAGGGATCTCATCTGAGGAGCAAGGTGGACTTTCTAAGGGCAGGCAGGTGGGGGTGTTGTGGGCCTGGGGGAGCCTAGGCAGGGGGTGTCTCTGAGGCAGAGCAGGGTGTGAAAAGATGTCACCACTCAAAGTGAGGCAGTACCAACCTGCCTTGACCCCATATGGCACCCTGGTACCCTCATTTGACATGTGAGGAAACAGTCACAGAAAAAATGGTAATCAACCAAGGTTCCTTTGCATAAGTGTAACTGCCATCAAATATTAGAAAAATAGAAATAAAAAGTGGGGACCCATCTTTCAGTAGCAAGCTCCCAAAAAGGAGCCCCAATGTGCCCCCAGGAAGCCCTGCCCTGCCCACTGGGCTTCTCTGCCAGCACACAGTCTGGGACACAGAGACCCAGATGCCCTCCCTGCCTGGGCCTCAATCTCACCTTCTGAAGGCCAACCTGTAGTTCTGCCACAGGGGACAGCCAGGCAAGATGGGCACAGCTGAGGGGCTGCCAGCCACCAGGAGGAGGACCCCAGTCCACAGCTCTCAGGCCTCCGGAGGACCCAGCCCAGGGTCCTGGGGTCAGTGAGAAGTTTGCAAGAGAGTCTGCAGCAGCCCAGGCCCAGATCCAGCTGGGGCGGGGGGGGGGGGAGTCACTGTTGATGCACAGCAGGGAGGAGGCATCTCCTTGCAACATGACCAATCTAGGTCAGACCTCAGGAAGAACTGGAAGCAGTTATGGAGAGAGGCTTCCTGTCTGTCCCCATGCATCTCAGCCTTGTTTAGGGTCCTGTGGAGTGCAGAGCAGGTGGCCCGCAGGGCAAGAGCAGCAGAGTTCAGGTACCCAAGTGGGTGGGAAGAAGCCTGCTGGGCCCAAGATGCCGCACTTGCCCCTGATCTCCTGGAGGATGGGTCACAAGCTCCTGACAGACCCTGCAGGAACAGGATGTCAGGTCAGGATACAGCATGAGTGGACTGTAGCTGGAAGGGCAAGCATGGTCAGTGAACAGAGGGTCTGGGATCAGTGTCAGGGGCTCAGGTCTGGCATCAGTGTCAGGGGCTCGGGTCTGGGCTAAGGGCATACCACACTGAGCCCAGGAAGCTGAGCAGTGTCCCCAAGTCCCTGTAACTTGGCCACACTGAGGCAGGGAGGGGGCAGAGAGATGGGCATGCTGGAGAGCAGAATGGGAGAAGGAGGGACAGGCCCCAGCCTCGCAGCCTCAGGAGCATGCCCAGAAGGGCAAAGAGCAACCGACACGGAAGGAGGGATGAGAGGTAAACAAAGACCAGAGAAACAGCAGTGGCCATGGGGGGGCTAGAGACTAGATCAAGGGCATTGAACACAGAGATGGACACAAACCCAGGCAGGAGCAGGAGCAGCAACTGAGGACTGGGGGCAGAGCAGAAACACAAGCAGTGACCAGATAGACAGAGAGCAGTAGGGACAGAGGAAAAAAGAATGGTGCAAAGGAGACAGACACACTCAGAGACACAGACACAAACATAGATATACATAGAGACACACACAGACACACTGCAATCCTCAGTGAAAGATACTAACACAGAGAGATACAGACACACAGAGGCACTCACAGAGACACACAGATATGCAGACACACATGCGTGTCAGTGCACAGATGCATGGACATGCATGCAGACAGACACCAGGGCTTCCAGGAACCACTCAGGAACAGTTGGAAAGTGAACAGCTGCTGAGAGCCCCCTGGCTGTCCCTGTCATCATCTTCCACCCTGCAGGGTTAACACTGTGTGTGTGTGTGTGTGTGTGTGTGTGTGTGTGTGCGCAGGCATACACGTGTGTGAGTACAGAAGGCTGACGCACTCCAGGATCTGTTTAAGTGGCTTTGGAATTGTGTTCCCAGAACAGATGGCCTCAGAGATAAAGCCACCCAAGCGCCGGGACGGAGAGCTAGCTGTGGGCGGTTGCCATGGCAGACCCGGCTGGCGGAGTCTGCTTATTAACAGACAGGGAGCAAGGCCCACAAAAGTCAAGATGGACTCATGGGGATGGGCACCCACTGCAGAGCCCCAGAGGGAGAGACCCTTGCCTGAATAACTCCTGAAGTCTAGAGAATGGAGCTGGGCAGTGGGCACCGGCCAGTTGCAGGTTAAGGTGCAGGGGTGACGGCAATGTTGGCCTGGCCACCTTGGGAGGAATAACCTCCTGGTCTCCATCCCAAAGTACCAGGAGTCCAAGGCACACTGACCCTGGGGTGGCTTCAGCCATACCAGCATTGGAAACCATGCCATGGGGCCATGCCACCCTCTGGAGTTCCAGGACAGCTCCCTGAGCACATGAAGGAATAGGCAGGGGTGGGAGCTCAGAGCCCTCCTGTCCTAGCTGGGGATGGAGCCCCTAAGACGGAAGGGGCAGCTGGAGCCCCGCACAGGGTGGGGACTGGTGCCAGCTCTCATCATCCTAGCAAGTGCATCCTATGGCCACATCCCACGCGGGGAGCCAGGTTGGATGTCCCAACAGTCACATCACCCACAAGTCCCACTCCTGAGGTAGAGACAGGGTGCTGCCATCCATGCTAGGAAGGGTCAAGGGCCTACAGCTGCTGGGCAGGACTGTCTGTCACCAATGCTGATCTGAGCTTCTTGTGCCTTCCTCAACTGGGAATTCAAGCAGTGAAGGCCCAGGCAGGGGGTCCTGTGCCAGGCTTCAAGGGAGGCAGAGTCACAGGAACCTACCCTGGAATGGACAGGAGGGGGCCCACAGGGCAGGGGATGCAGAGAGACCCCTAGACAGGGGTCAAAAGGACATACAAACAAGGACAAGAGGGTTGTGCGCCACTACGCCACACTGGCCGGGCGTAGTGGCGCACGCTTGTAATCCCAGTACTTGGGAGGCAGAGACCGGAGGATCCGGGTTTGCGGCCAACCTCAGCTATTTAGTGAGGCCCTCCGCAACTTCGTGAGACCCAGTTTCAAAATAAAGTATAAAAAATAGGGCTGGGGGTGTAGCTCGGAGGTAGAAGGCCCCTGGGCTCAATCCCCAGTACCGCAAAAAAAAAAAAAAGAGGGAACACTGGCCACAGAGCCCTGGTCTAGGCCGCTGGGCAGCCCAACTGTCCAGTGGGCCTGAACTAGGCCAGACCTAGCAACTCTACACATAGCCTAAGGTCACACCTTCCCCAGACCCCAATCCAGTATAAGCTCCAGATGTCCCAATCTTAGAGCCCCAGGCAGCCCTCCTACTTCCACCACACACACACACACACACACACACACACACACACATACACATACCACATGCAAATATCCATGCCACATATACATATATACAATACATATACACACACCAAATATACATGACATATACCTGTGTCATACACACATATATATACTATGCACATACATATAGGTATATGTATACCATATGCACAAACATACCACATACAGATATATACTCAAATACATAGATATACATATGCAGGCGTCACATATACTATGATATATATATATACATGAATTCACTGAGCACATGGACATATATACACATATACACCACACATATATGCACCACATACATATATATATGTCATTCATACATGCATGTGTATACATACCACATATAAATGCATATGTACATGCTGCATACACATACATGTACACACCTCATAGACCTGCATACTTATATACACACATACACACCCCACGTATATACACATTCATATCAGGCACATAGACATATATACACACACATACCTATACACACACAAACACCAGAGCCCTGAGCCTACTGGAAGAGGCTTAGAGGGGCCATGGACAGCCCTGAGCGCCATGGCCTGGATCTGAGCCTGCTGAGTGCAGACGTGGGAGGGAATGGGTGCACCAGGTTTGCTGATGTGGCAAGTAAGTGTGGAGCCATGGCAGGGTGGGGTTCCTTGGGGACCTGGAGCCAAGAACCCTGCATGCTTCTCACTGCCTGACCCCACATGCACCCAAGCCCTGAATGATGTCAACCCCAACCTCGCACACAGGGCCTTGCTGAGTCTGGAAGGAAGAGGGGAAGCTAACAGAACAAGGCAACTGCCTAGGAACACAGCTGCGGTGGGAACTGTTGCTGGAAGAGGACCAGAGCTATCTGGGAGTGGTACTGTGAGGCCAGGCACTTACCTGGAGGTACCAGCCAGGACTTGAAGTAGTCAGGAGAAGATTGCAAAGGACGATGGTAAATCTGCTTCACAAATGTTGGGTGAGTAACCAACATCTATGTTTAATATTCAGCCCTCAGTACAGCTGGGTATTCATTGGAGAGTTCCTGGATTGACAGAAACACACAGTAGACACCGTGGTCTGTGGATGGACATTGGTGCAGCTGTGGGGTGCCCCATGGAGCCTCACATCCTACCTGGCTATACACAATCACATTTGGAGGAGCCCCAAAGGTCTTCAGGGAAGCCTCATATAGCCTGAGCCAAAGTTTCCTCCTGCAGCCCCTCCCTCAGTGTGCAGACTCACCTGGAACACCCACCCTCAGAGATCTACCCAGGATGCCCCCCACCCCCCATCCATCTATTGGCACTGGAAGGGCCTCTGTTTAGACCCCCAGAGCACTAGTCAGCACAAGGAACCAAGGCTCAGACAGTGACTAAGCTGGTTGAGGCTGCAGGGATTTAATGGCAGAGCAGGAGCTCCCCAGAGGCCCCAAACACCGCAAGCCACCTCCTGTTGCTGGTGCAGGCCTGAGGCCGAAGCCCGGAGGAGGCCACAGGGAGTGAAGCCTGCGTCCCCAGCAGCCATTGTCTCACCACCTGCACCCCAAGCGTGGGCTGCTGGCCCCGCCCCCTGTATTCAGCTGCACCTTGCACCTGTATGCAAATCTCATGGGGGCAGGGGGAGCAGGGGGAGCAGGGTTGGGAGTGGGACTAGGCCTGGACAGGGTGCTGGAGAGAAGAGCAGGGAGGAGATGATCTCAGGGTGACAGCTGTGTGCTCAGGGTGACCACAGGATAGTAGGACTGTGGGAGGAGGGTACAAACGCCAAGATTGGGAACCTAGGGCCCCTGCTTTGAAGAAGGGGCTGCCGCTGGGCATGGTGGCACATGCCTGTAATCCCAGTACTTGGGAGGCTGAGACAGGAGGATCCCAGGTTGGAGGACAGCCTCAGCAACATAGCGAGACTCTCAGCAACCTAGTGAGACCCTGTTTCAAAAACAAAAAAAAAAAAATTTAAAGGGCTGGGAGTGTAGCTCAGAGGTAGAATGTCCCTGGGCTCAATCCCCAGTACCAAAAATAAAAAAGAAGGGGATGCCAAGCTGAGGAACAGGACACTTAGGGTGTGGGCCCACAGTAAGCCTGGGCACACCACTGTGTGGCACCCATGTGCTTGACCCTGGCATTCACACAGCTGCAAAGTCTCCTTGGAAACTCAGCCTTGGACCCTAAGGAAGAGCAACGGCAGCAGGAGGAGGAGGAGTGATCACTGTTGTGCCCCTGGAAGGCAGTAGCTGGCAAAAGTTGTTCCAGCAAATCATCAGGCTTCAAGGTCGTGATTTGCCTCTCTTATGGGCTCAAAAGGGCCAAGAAGCTGGGCGTGGTGATGCATACTTGTAATCCCAGTACTTGGGAGGCTGAGACAAGAGGATAGCAGGTTCGTGGCCAGCCTCAGCCACTTAGTGAGTCCCCCTGCAACTTAGTGAGACCCTGTTTCAAAATAAAGAATAAAATAGAGCTGGGGTATAGCTCAGAGGTAGAATGCCCCTGGGTTCAATCCCCAGTACCACAAAAAAAAAAAAAAAGGCCAAGAAGGTTTTCTGAGGCCCCAGCAGTGTGGCCAAGTCAGGGATCAGGCACAGTGGAGTCCGTGGTCGGTGCACCAGGTCCCAGACGCTGTTCCACATCAGCCAAGATGGAACTGGAGACTCAAAGGCACTGGACGCCCCACAGTATCCCATAAAGCACCATGAAGGGCCAGAGCCTCCGACAGACCCCTGTGCTGACACAGGACAACATATGCACACCAGATTCACACACACAACCCTGAGACCACACAGCACCCTGGGACAGGCTCCAGGTAGTGGGGACGTATCTTGCATCTTCATGGTGGCCACACACTTGTCTTGAACTTCCCCTATCCTTCCTGCCTCTGAGGGGGACCCAAAAACACAGGGAATATCCTGCTGCTTACTTCCAAATCACAGAACATGTCAGACACCCCATTCAGCTCCAGATTAGCCTACTCCTTGTGCAGGAACACCTCCCCAGGTTTGCAAAACAACTTGAACTCACTTAGAGGGCAGATGCAAATGGAACCAGCAGGAGGAAGACCTGTCTGTGTTTCCTGCTTTCTGCTTGAAATTGCCACCTCTATCTTCAATTTCAGTGCCTTTGGCCTGGGCCTGGAAGGATGAGGGGAGGCATCTCCAGGCAGCCAAGAGCATACCTCATCCTGGCAGGAGAGGGGCTCTGTGCCTCTGAGAGGTACAGAGAACACAGGGTGAAGCCCATCACCCTCCCATGCAACCACCCTGGACCTCAGGGACTTCGTGCCCTGCTGTGTCCCCTGCCAAACGCCAGCACCACACAGGCCTCTGCCAGGATGCTCAACGCCCCCAACAGGCCTGGTGCTTATTGCCCCCCCTCCGCCCCCGCCCCGATGTCCAGGACAGACTGCTTCTACCCCTCAGCCAAGGAATAGCGCTCCATGTTGGTATGTTTAGTTCTCTTCCACATAGACATAAGCTATGTGAGAGACCCTGAAATATCTGTTGCACAAATGCTGAGAGGCAGCTGGTCCTGAGTCCTCCCCAGGCAGGCTGGAGCTGCCTGCCCATGACGGCCCTTATCTTGGGTTCTTCTCCGGTTGGAGCCCTGATGTCCAGGCTGTGCTTTTCTTCTTGTGCACCAGCCTCAGATCGTCCTCACATCTGTGCATCCAGGCCAAGCACAGGAGACCCTATGCTGATCCTCTGCCTTCCCTGCAGCCAGATCCTTATTTCCCATGCTGCCCAGAGAGGCACCTGTCCACCTGTTCCAGCCCAGAGAGGGAGAACAGTATACCAATCACTTACTTACCACTCACAGCCTTTGGGGTGCCCCAAGGGGCAGAAAACACCTGCCTAGAGCAGGGCCTTCCACTCCCCACAGCACCACATACACTGCTCATCAGCTTTCCCCCGGGGTGAATGAACATGTGAGCTACAGGAGAGGGAGACACAAAAAGCCCCCTTCCTTCTAGGTATATTGGCCCAAGTTTGCTGTGTGAGCCATTTGGGTCTCTAAGTGGTCATCAGAAGATGCACATGAGCTGGGTGTGGTGGCTCACACTTGTAATCCCAGTACTTGGGAGGCTGAGACAGGAGGATAGCAGGTTCATGGCCAGCCTCAACAATTTATTTTTTTATTTTTATTTATTTATTTATTTTGCAGAACTGGGGATTGAACCCAGGGGCATTTTACCTCCAAGCTACACCCCCGGCCCTATTTTTTATACTTTATTTTGAAACCGGGTCTCACGAAGTTGCAGAGGCCTCACTAAGTAGCTGAGGCTGGCCATGAACCCGGATCCTCCGGTCTCCGCCTCCCAAGTAATGGGATTACAAGCGTGCTCTACCATACCCAGCTCAGCCTCAGCAATTTAGCAAGGCCTTCCGCAACTTAGTGAGACCCTGTTTCAAAGAAGAAAAATAATAGGACTGGGGGTGTAGCTCAGAGGTAGAATGCCCCTGGGTTCAATCCCCAGTACCACAAAAGAAGAGGAAGAGGAGGAGGAACGGCAGCAGCACATGATCAGACACAGGCTCCCCCACTCACATCCGGTCCCCAACTGTCTCAAGGTCCTCAGACCCCCATTCTCAGGGTCACCACTGTCTAAACCAGAATCTGTGCTTGAAATAACATCAGAAACAGGAGTCCCTCTCTGGTTTGTCCATGACCCAGACTCAGAGGTCCAGGTCTTGGCTCACTGGGACCCCACCTAGCTGCCCACCACCATCCTGACCCACTCTGCCCAGTCACTCAGGTTCTTGATCAGGTCTCACAAAGGCCCCTGAATGTTGCAGGGTTCGTGCAGGCTCTGCCCACAGAGGGCCTGGCTCTGGAGAGGGCAGACAGGGATGGTGGTAAGCCAAGAGGAAACTGCAGCAGTCCTGCTCTGTGAGAGGCAGAGCCTAGCACTGCCAACTGATCACATCCACAAACGGCCCCTCTACCCACCCCCAGGCCATGAGCACCCACATGTCATCATGTAGCATCTCCCACCCATGTACCAGCCCTGCTCAGGGTGTGGCCTTCAGCAACCTTGAGCAAAACTGACATTACCCAGTCCACTGACCAGAAAGTTGAGGCCCAGAGAAGAGCTAAGATTTGAACCCAGACCTTCTGCCTCCAGAGAGTATGCTCTTGTTCCCTAGGTTCCTCAGCCTCAAGGCAGGAATCCACAGATGGGGAGAAAGACAGCAGCCATCAGAATGTTCCCAGTGAGAGCCAGCGGCAGCTGGTGCAGCTGGGCCTGCATGTGCAGGTCTGTGTGCAAGCATGCATACACATTTATGCGTCCGTATGTACACACACCACTCCTGTCCCATGAAGGGCACTCAGGCTGAGGAATCCCAAGAACTTCAGATCTAGCCCTTCACACACAAGAGCACCCTGCAGGCCAGCCCCTGGCAGCAGCCATCTACCGAGCATGCCTGGACCAAGGTGGAACCACTGCACCCCTCTGGTTTCCACCTCCCTCTCAACCCAGGCCATCAGACTGTTCTGCATCCCCTCATCAGTCCATGAGGCCTTCTTCACAGTGAGCCCCATGCAACCCCAGACCAAGGCCTCTGGGGGCCCAGCTCCCACAGGCCTTTGCAGGTGCCAACAAGGGCCAGGGTGCCCATGTTGTCATCAGTGGACATGCAGAGCCCTGCCGGGCCACCCCTGAGTGTGGGCCTACACCTGTCCTGTCCACATGCCCTTTGCGCCTCACTGAGTGTCTCAACTGCAAGCTGCTGACACTGTTTTACCTTCTGCAGGTGACAATCAGAGTGTCATCTCACTTCGGTGGTGGGTTTTCCTGTGTGCTCTGAAATGTAGGCCATTGTATTGGAAATGGCTTCACCGAGAAGTGAGCACTTGGACCAGGGACAGCAAGTCTAGGGACAGTGCCCCGGCCACTTGGCCACCAGCAGCCCTTCACCTTCCTCTCATCCCACCCTGGCTGTGCAGGAGCCCTCAGCAGAGCTGGGATCAGGGCAGGAAGCAGCCCTGTCAGCCGGGCAGCCCACCCACAAGGCCGACCCAGCACCCAGGGTCAGGAAGAGGGCTTCACAGAGTTGTCTCCAGTGTGAAGCAATACTCCAGATCTGGGATGAGGTGGCTGTGTGTGTGGGGGGGGGGGGCATTTGGCATGCTATTTTGAACTGAGTTGGGCACCCTGAGGCTCGACCCACTGCCTGCCCCCTTGGCAACCCCCTCTGCAGATATGGCCTCATGACACTTGGTGGCAACTCAGGGCATAGACACTTCACACATTTGGGCCTGCATGAGTCCCTACAAAGGTTCCCCAGGGTCCGCTGGGTCCCAGGTGGGGTGCCCTCCCCACACTCAGGCCTCCCTGTTCCCCATGAGACAGTAGTCACTTCTCCACCCTGGGCTCCATTAGGCCCCTCACTTCAGGGTAGAGACCACAGACCTGCCCCTCTGCTTCCCAGCCTAAGCCCACCACAGTTGGTCCCCTCCCTCCCACCCTTTCCCACCACCTCCTGCCCCAGGGCCTCCCTGCTAATCTGCTCTTTGGAGCCTCCCCTAGTGGCCTTAGCCACCCTGGCCTACCCAAGAGCTGTGAGTGAGGTTGGAAGGGAAGACGGGGAGGCTGCACTGGTGGGGGCTTCGCCGAGGAGGCTCAGAAAACAGGCCTTCTTTGAGAGGCTGGGGGAGTAGGGAGGGGTAGGCCGGAAGACAAGGTCCCACACAAAGGGCTCGGTCTATGAAGTCAGCCCTGCACCTGCCCTGGTGCCCACTCAAGCCAGCCAGGAGCCCTCCCCACAGAGCAGCCAAGGGCACACAGGGAAGACCCCTCCACACCCCTAGGAGAGAAGCCTGCAGCTCCACAGCAGGCTCGGAGGCCTTTGCATATGTGGGGCACAGGGATGGGCACACTGCAGGCAGCAGAGACCAGCTTCTGCTGGCACTGTCTCACCCTCTCCTGAGGAGCAACTCCCTGACCATTGAGGGAACCAAGCCCCCACCAGAGCTGGGGTGCCCAGAGGCCGCAGGGTCCAGGGGCTGGGTCATGGCACTGCTCAATGCTCGGAATTCACACTCAGCATCCCACTCAGGGCTGAGCTCCTGACCAATGCCATCCCTGTCTCTCAGGCTGGAGGCCTCAGGGGAAGCTGGCCTACACCCCCAGGCCCTCACAACCCCCCCCCATGCATGGAGACCCAGGCTAGGCCAGGCAAAGCACATCTGCCCAGACTTTTGGCACCTGCTTTATCACTGCATCTCTGATACCCCAGTGGGCACTCTGAAACCCAGATGCATCCAAAATAGCTGCCTGTACTCACAGTCGCACAGAGCACACTGCAGGTGTAAGACGTGTCATGCATTCACATACACATATACAACACATGCAGCCAATCACAGCCCAATATCCCCCAAGCCAGCCATTCCTTCGGTGACCGGAGCTATTTTCTGGCCTGTGGGGGCAGCACAGGAGAGCCTTGGACACATACCAGGCAGAACTTTCAGCTGGAGGGGGAGCCAGGTTTTGATATCGCCCCAGCCTCCCCCTAGCCAGCAGGAACCCCCTTCAGCCTCAGTCTGAGGCCTCCATGCAAACCTGTCGCACACACCCCCTCACACATGTGACACATGACACATGCATGACATGCATATACAAGTCACTCACCACTTTTATACACACACACACATGTGTGTGCATGTACATGTAACATGTGCATGAGCATACCTATACACACATGTGTACACATGAATATATGTGCATCACCCTCGTGTGTGTGCATATGCATGTATATATACATGCCACACATATGCAAACATTCATGGGCACATATACATATGTGTGTGCATATGTTTATGCCACTCACATGCACACATATATATGTGTGTGCACATGAGCATATGCATAAACATATATGTGTGAGCATGTCACAGAGATACCCAAGTGAATATGCATGTGCCCCACCCACATGCACACACACATATACACCTATGCACTTATGTGTGTACATAAACATGTATATACACACAAGTATAGAACAATCATATACACCTTTGCATGTATACACATGCACACAGAAGCACACATTCATGCACATTAACATATTACACATGTAATACATATACCCGGGTGCACACAAATGAACATATACATGCCCACATGTTTGCACATACATGCCTTTGTGTACATATGCATACAGACATGTGACACACACATGTGTCCACATGTGCACTCACCTAAACAAATACCCACTAATGAGTATGTCCCAAACATGGATGCTCTGAGGACCCACAGCATGCATTGTAAGGCTCAAGCCAGCCCACCCGAGGGCCTGTCGCCACCTAGCATGCCAGTAGCTAGGTCCACCCACCCAAGGTTTGCCTAGCTCTGGCTCTCCCTGAGGAGTTCTGCAACACGGACACGAGAGGGAGGTGGCCAGAATGTATGAGGATGTGAGCAAATGCAGGCCCTGGCCCAGCACTCTGTGAGGATCCCAGTGGACACAACAGAGCAGCAGCCAGTGCTGAGAACTGGTAAGGTACACCCACCAGAGGGAAGAGGCTGGTGTTGTGTGATCCCTGGTCTTGAGAAATGGGTGGGGAGACATAGGGCACACTGAGGGGACTGGGATAAAGGCCAGAAGAAGTGGGGCACAGCCATGCAAGGCTGCAAAGTTTGGAGCCCAAAGAGAGAAAGTGGTGGGGGAACCCGGCAGGCACACGGCAGGCTGGGCCTGGCCTGGAGGACAGCTGCAGGGGAGCCCTGGAAGCAGCCGAGTTTGCAGAGTGGGAAGGCAGGAGCATGGAGAGAGGTAGCTGGGTAATGAGCTGATTGGCAAATGAGTAAACAGCAATTGCTTGATGAAAAATGTTTACGGTGCAATTAGCAGCTGTGCCATAAATAAAACTTTAACCACATTTATTGTGAGCTGGTTGAGCCACAGGAAACAGTTCTCCATGACTGAGCCGGCCTCTGATGTTGTTTAATTCTTTTCTGATGCCTGATTCAGAGTCCTCTCCACGTCTGTCTCTTTTAGATCGCCAGCCCTCCCCTGACCCCTGTCCAGTGCCCTACCCATGCAGTTGGAGAGAGGCACTGATCCCTCCCTAGGCCATGTGTTGCCTCTGCTGCCCACATCTGCTGCACACACTGTGTGCAGCACAGGTGTGTGTGACTCCACCTGGGCTCCAGGTTCCCAGAAGCGCCCTTCTGATTCAACTGGACCCACTCAGCCCCAGACCAGCCTGGTCAAAAGCAGAGCACCTGCCTCACTTGGTCACTAGGAACTGGAGCTGAGCACCGCCACCCACTCCCACCCTTCTCCACAGCTCTTCTTCTCCCAATGAAATCCTGCGAGTACCCTGAAAGTCCTCCTTCTGTCCAGCCCAGCACCCAGGCCTGATCTCTCCCCTATCTGGAGGTAACTGTCCTTCCATACACTGCCTTCTCATCCCATCCCCGAAAGTTTGTTGTTTAAATTTTTTTTTTTTTTTTTGCGGTACTGGGATTGAACCCAGGGGCATTCTACCTCCAAGCTACACCCCAGCCCTATTTTTTTTATTCGGTATATTGAAAACGGGTCTCACTAAGTTGCGGAGGGCCTCACTAAGTAGCTGAGGATAGCCACAAACCCGGATCCTCTGGTCTCAGCCTTCCAAATACTGGGATTACAAGCGTGCGCTACCATGCCCAGCTGTTGCTTAATTTTTAAGCATAAAATATTCAGACACATAAAGGGGGTATCCCTGAAATTAACTTCTATCATCTCTCTACATTTTTGCAGTTTTGGCATCTACATACACATCCAAGGATAATGCATAACATTTTTTCAGTTTACATTAATGCAATCATACAGAACAAAACCTTTTGCAAGCTGCACCTACCATTCATCCTTGTTTTTGAGGTTTGTCAGATTGATCTGACTGATTTTACCCCCATGTGGCATTACAACAGGTAAATAGACTGCGCTGCCATGCTTTCTGGCCGAGGAACGCAGAGGTCTGCCTTTCATCATTCCAGCACGTTTCAGTGGCCCTGTCCCCAGCTGCTGGGGACCTCAAGAGGCTCTCCAGAGCTCCTGCTGCTCACCCTCTTGCTGTGGCCCGAGCTTTGCCACTTCATGTGGGCTCACCAGGGCCTGGAGCATCCCAACTCCAGTTCTTCCCAATGGCACATGACATTGGGCATCCCTTCATATAATCTGAGCATAGAGACAGCCTCACAGACAGTCCCCCTTCTGGTGGCCAAGGACCTGAAACTTCCAGGGCAGGCTGTCACAGAGGGGTGGAGAGGCCTCCAGGTCTCTCGCTCCCCAGGAACTCTGGAGCCTGGAACATTCTCCACACCAAAACACAATGTGCTGTGCCTTCAAGCTATGCCCGCCCAGGAAGGGTCACAAACATCGGGTCTTCTGCTCCTCAGATGCGGCCCGGCTCCTGCAGCACCACACCTTTGAGGAGAGATGGCACACGGGAGTCCCCAAAAACATTTCTCCACCTCACTCTCTCCTGAAAAACTGGTACTGCTCAACCCTGCTGCCCATTTCTATTTGGTTGTGGTCTCTTGTTGATTTGTGGGCACTTTTTCCCACTGTTTGGAAACTTGGCCTCACTGGCACTGTGTGTTACAATGCCCACATCCATTTGTGGCTCCTCCCTGTCCTTCAGTTATAACCTTTACACCTTAACCCCTAAACCTGCACCTGCTCCCAGAGCCCTGCATCCTCAAGGATGCCTCCCCATCCTCCTGGTGGGCTCCCAGCCTCTTCCTTGGAACTGGCCCCTCTCTGATATAACCTACTAGCACTTAGCTACTTCATGCTGTAGAATGTTTCGCATGCTTTTAGAATTCCAGAAAGGATAGGGCAGCATTGCCAACTTGGAAAACAGGAAAGAAAAACACCTTTCACTGCCCTGGCGTTTCGCACAGGCTATCTCTGCACATCCCATTCCAGGTAGCCTCTTCCACCAGGTAGGGTGCCAGGAGGGCCCTGTCTCTCAGAGA
>PVJS01023886.1:0-29172 GCA_004027185.1 Glis glis
CTAATCTGTGGGAGCTAGATAGAATGGGACGTAGAAGGGACTTAGAAAGGAAGAAGAAGAAATCTTTAGATGGACAAAGAAGGTGACCTAACTGAGGGAGTTGGGCGGGGAGTGGAGGGAAACACACTATAGCACATGATATACATACACAAACCTATAAGACTCAATCACTATCTGGAGCATGAAAGGGAGGGAAGGGAGAGGGAATAGGGTGGGATTGGAGGGAGGGCTAAATGTGCAATGTGTGCATGTGTGATGTTCATACCCTGACATATATCAAAATGTATAATTATAATTTACAATGCACCAATAAATGAACATAAAAAGTTAAAATAAATAAATAAATAAATAAATTCTGTGTAAACATGGGGAAATAGCTAGTAAAAGAAACATTCCTTTGACTTCAAAAAAAAAAGAAGATGAGTAAAGGCTTACAAAGTGAGAGACAGTAGAGACAACAGAAACACTCTATGGAAGGTTCAGGAATAAGAAGAGTTATCAGAGTTAATCAGGAGCAAGGCCTGGATCTACTAAGTGCTGCTAATCCATTCCTCAGGTGAATGTGGAGAGTCACAGAGGAGGTTTTCAGTGCTAGATGTGGAAGTAGCCTATTTTATTGGCCAGAAATCAATCATACAACCCTTCACTGCAAGGATGGCTGGGAAATAGGTTAGCGTGTGCCTGGGAAGAGTCTGTCAAGCATCCCATTAGTCTCTGCTTACATGTTTATTGGGGCTTTGCAGAAGGAATTTCAATCTTTCTTTGTCACTCATTTTTTTTTAATTCCTCCACCCCACAGGTGAGCTACTTTCAGTTCCACTAGCTACTACTCATATATGTTTGTTCCCAAACTCTATAACATCCTGGTCATCATAAATCAGGCATCCTTGTTTTTTTATTACTCTAAAAATGAGACTCTCACAATAGAACATAATACTATAGAAGTGATTCCCCAAATGCTGGTAAAGTGGGCGTAGTGTCTTCTTTGATCTCATAACTGTAAGGTTAAAGAGAAGGCCAAGATTGGAAAGACTTCACATTTAAAAATAAAAATTGGAAGCCCATAAAGGAGAGAATTTGAAGAAGGAAAAGGGTATTCCCATGATGCCATTTCAATATGGCAGCCATGGCAGCCATGTGAAACACTGACTATTACTCTGACCTACTTCTCAAAGGGGAGAAAAGACACAGACATTCACAAATCAACCAATTCATTTCCATCAAAGCTCCAAAGTGAACTCAAGGAGAACAAATGTTATCACATGAAGTTATTTTTATATTAGTTATAGCTTCAAATGAAAAACCACCAGAACTTCCATATTAAAATAGTTTTGCTGTGATGTTAAGTAGCCAACATGTCTTCCATACATAGTGTCTAAGTGTTCTACTCAAGAATGTAGCCAGTAATCAAAATAGTTTTATAATATATAAACAAGTTAGTGTTGTCATTAGGGACTAAACTTTGTTATTTCATACTTTCTCTCCCATCTGACATGGCACCAATATCGTGCTATTTCAACATGTCCCAGTGTCCTCAGAGTCCCCAAATGTTTTCATCAAGTGATCCCATGAAGAAGAAGAAATAAATACTTTTTTTCTTTTTCATTTTTCCCAATAGTTGTGTTTTTTTCAGCCTTCTGGGCTAAGAAATATTATAACCCCAAGCAAGTGTAAATTCTTATCAGAGGAAAAAAATGGCCAAACTATTTAGTTTTTAAGTTACTAGAAGAACAGAAAAAACCCAAGGGTCCCTCTGTGTAGTCTACCAATGTATATGCCTAACTCTTTGAAATATGTTCTCCTAAATTGAGTTTTTAATGTCAAAGTATCAGGGTCCACTGGTTTCTGTAGTTTTAGTTTGTTCAATTGTTTGTGGTTAGACTTGTGAGCAGTGACTACGATGCTTCTATTTTTCTACAGATGTGGCTGCTGAACAGAATTCACTGTATTCATAATTCAAATTTTGCTTTCCCTTGTACTTCCCCTCTCATTCCTCTTCATGTTTCTACCTGTTCCCAGGTTGTCTCTCAGAAGGAAGATGCTGAGGACAGAAACAACTTTTACTGATTTGAGCATTCGTGAAATTTTTTTGATGGATTCAATCATATAAAAAATTAATAGATTCCCTCTAAGCACTTTAGACTAAACAAAACAATGAGTATTTAGACAGCCATGTGTATCTTTCAGAGCTCAATATGTTTATAATATATAGGAAGGCAAAAACATAGACAATATAAATATCTATTCTACTTAGATATTTATTTTAGTAATAAATTGGCCAATTTATTTTTTCAGAGAAGAGTTTAACCATAGCTGTGCCACTGAGAAGAAGGACAGTATGATATTGGGGGGAAATTGTGATGGTGGTGGGCTAAGTTTGTTATCCAGAAAGGATTGGGAGCCAAGAGGGATCTTGAGGATTGAATCCCAGCTTGGACACAGGGTGTTTGTTCTGCTGTCTGAATTATCTTGGCACCCTGGGGGAAAATGGTTTTGAAAACTACAGATGTGATTTTCTTCTTTGGCTTTTCCCATAATGCCATAATTATGAGCCATGCTGAGTTAGGGCGTAACACTCATTGGAGAGCATCCTAAACTGCGCTTTGAACAGATTTTGGCCTATTTGGCATCATTTAGAAACAAACGCTTTTGTGGGGATTCTGGCTTTTCTTTTTATCAGATGGGCTGATAATCTTATAATGGAATTAGTTTTGCAACCAATTTACCCCCAATTTGTTATTATAGGTTTTAAAGTTGGACAATCCTTAAATGTCTATAGCAAGGTTAAAAAGCTGATCCAGATGGGGGTGGCTTTGACTAGTTAGAAACTTCCAATCTTGGATATTTGATACCTTAGAATTCAATAAGGGATGTTGGAAATTTTTCAAAATAAAGTTAATTTAAATTCAATCTTGCCGAAGGTTATATTATAGAACATATTGAAAAAGAGGTTAGTCGAAAAGTCAAACATGATGGAATGGAAATTACCAGGCTTTAGGTTTTGAAAGTCTTTCCCATATGTCGAGGCAGAATTTGTATTTTCTTTTTCTTGATGGCATTTTATGAGGCCCATCTACATAAACAGAGTAGAAACACATCAGTTTTTAAAATGTCATAAAAAATAAGTGATGGCCTGTGAACGAAAGGATATAGATTTTCACCTCTCTGCTATATTGTTTTGATTAATTTGGGGACATTGTAATTATTTTCTCTTTGCTAATCTAGGTAGGTGTGTGTGTGTGTGTGTGTGTGTGTGTGTGTGTGTGTGTGTTACTGGGGATTGAAACCAGGGGTGTTGTACCTCTGAGCTAAATCCCCAGCCCTATTTTATTTTTTATTTTGAAACAGGGTTTTGCCAAGTTGCAGAGGGTCTCTCTAAATTGCTGAGGTTGGCCATGAACCTGTGCTTCTCCTGTCTCAGCCTCCCAAGTACTGGGATTACAAGCATGTGCCACTGTGCCTAGCCGTTAATCTAGTTCAATGCAAGGGACAGTGGCAACTGAAGGATGGGGGTGGGGAGAGAAATGGGGCAAGTAGCAATTGCAGACAGAGGTGATGCACATTCACAGTCTCACTGACATTTTAGATGAGTATTTAATTTTCAAGTGATTTGTCTGTCTGACTTGAAAGGCTAACCTCTGGAACTTTGTCCTTCCCCTCTGACCTCAGCACTTGCTAGACATGTATAAGTCAATTTTCTTAATAACTTTTCTTGATCATATCTTCTCCGATGACTTGAAATGACACATTTTCTTATACTAAAATTTAATACTGTGCATATGTAGATCTCTTTGGCAGCTAATCTCTTTTAATTATTCGCCTTTCTTGTCTGGAGCTAGTGTCATAATGTTTTCATTGTTGTCTGTTTCTAAAACACTGTATTATCTAGAATGGCATAACTCCCAGGATATCTTTTTCCTTTGACATTTTAAGAAGAAGAATTACTAGGGAAAATAATAATTCTGTCTCTGTCTCATTGTTTCAAGTATTTGTAACTCTTATTTAGTTGTAATTTTTCTTTACATATCCTCTTGGATTTTATTTAAATATTTTACTTTGATATGTTTGCATCTTAATACAAGTGACATGAATGTATCTTTTAAAAATAATCATGTCAGGCTTGGTATCAGGTTCATGAGAACTATGTAAATTGAGTGCAGTAGCTTGATTGGTGAGCTCCATGGCTTATCTATGTTGTATAATATAATATAATTTTGAAATAGTATACTTAAGCCATCCATGCATTGTTCTTTTTGCTTAGTTTTATTTTAAGCTATTTTTTTCCCTACTGGGCATGGTGGTACATGCCTGTAATTCCAGTACTTGGGAGGCTAAGATAAGAGGATCGTAAGTTCGAGGGCCAGCCTCAGCAACTTAGTGAAAACCTGTTGCAAAATAAAATAGGACTGGGGTCCGGCTCAGAGGTAGAATGTCCCTGGGTTCAATTCCTAGTACTAAAAAAAAAAAAAAAGCTTTTTTTTCTTTTCTTTCTGCTAATTATTTGTTTATTATATTCCGGTTATTTCTTTCTGGATCAGTTTTGTTAACTTGTACTTTCTTACATTATTGCCTCTGCATGATTTTATCACATTAATCAGGGTAGGGGTGTATATGCTACTCTTTTATGTTTTTAATCTTATTTATATATTTTGTTGTACCTATATTTTCATTTTTAATGAAACTTGTGTTTTCCTATCTTTCTTAGCTCTGCTGAGTTTCACTAACTTCACTGACCTTTTTTTCTGCTTTTATCTTTATTTTTTAATATTAAAGGTTTAATAAACTATATGTGCAATTAAATCTTGGTTGTATTTTTGCTTTTCATGACCTATTCATTTTCCCACTTTCCTTAGGGTCATTTTATTGATTTTTTAGCTTATTAAATGAATAACTAGTTCTGTTTTTATTTTTATTGATTCATTCCCGTGACTTTTCTCAGGGTCATTCTATTAAATAAATTGAACTTTTCCAACTTATTGAGTTGAATATCTTACTTTTTAGTTTTCATTCATTTTCTAAAAATAATGAGGAACCTAAATGCCATGGCTTTTCTCCCTGGGCCCATCTTTTACCACACATCATCAGCTTTTATATAAATTTTCTAATTGTCTTTATTTTAAAAATGGTTCCCAATTACAATTTTGATTTCTTCTTTTGTCTGTGACATTTAAGTAATACTTTATTTTATAAATGTAAAGTTTTCCTTTACATTTTTATTTCAAAAGGTTACCTTCTGATGTTAATTTCCATAGTGTTTGTGTGTATGTGTTTTATATACTATGTCTTTTGTCTATAGATATATGGTTTATATAATTTCTATATTTTATAACTTCCTGATGTCTTTATTTGACCCTAATATGTGATCATATTTTGATTAACATTTTAGAAAAGTATTTTCTTTAAAGAATTCAAAATTTTAAATGTAACTGCTAAATCAATTTCATTAATTATATTATTATTCATATGCTCTATGGTCCTATTTATTTTTCAACTACTTTTTCTCTTTAAGGGAGTTTTATCTAAATGTTGCATTAGTACTATATTTCTATCAATTCCTTTTTATAGTTTTATAACTATATATGGATATATATGTTTGTATATATACGCATCTATACATTCATATATATTTATATACACATGCATTCATACACACATTGTAATACGTAATATCATAATTTTGTTATAAGGGTATAACATTTTATTAGTAGCTATATCTTATTTGAAGCTTGCATTGCTTTAATTTTTTTAAAGTAAGCATTTTTATTCCTTCCTGGAATCTGGCAAGATTTTTTTTTTACCCACTATATTAAAAAATGACAGTATGTAAAAGTTTAGGTCTTTTACTCATTTGTTTATTTTTTTCCTGTAGGCATGCATATAACCTCTTTTCCTGAGTGTAGGAAAGTTTTCTTCCAGTATGTATTTGATTATTGTCTTATTTCTCTGGGCTCTATTCTAAGAGCACTAATTAGCTGTATGTTAGCTCCCCAGTTCCTATTTCTTACTTCTTTCTTTCTTGTCATACTTCTTTCTCCCTGAGAAGTCATACAGAATAGTTAAATAATGCTTAAATATATTGCCCTCAGTATCAATTAATTCTTCCATATTCGTTTTAGTTTCTTTGTAATCTTTCTTTTAAAACAATTTTCTCCCTTTTAATTTCACCATTGTCCATTATCTTTCTTTTATTAAGTTTTTTGTTGGTACATTATAATTATACATAATATTGGGATTCATTGTGATATACTTATACATGTACATAACACAATTTGGCTGATATCTTTCCCCAGTACCACCCCCACTTTTTCCCCTTCTCCTCCCCCTGATCCCCATCTTCCATGGCTCTATCCTACTGGTCTCCCTTCTATTTTCATAAACAAACCCTCTTCCCACCCTTTTTTGTTCTCTTTAGCTTATACATATGAGAGACAACATATGACCTGTGAATTTCTGATACCACACAACATGTTCTCCATTTCGGTCCACTTTCCTGCACAACTCATAATTTTGTTTTTCTTTATGACTGGTTAAAACTCTATTGTGTATGTATTCCACATTATCTTTATCCATTCATCTGTTGATGAGTACCTAAGTTGATTCCATAACTTGGCCATTGTGAATTGTGCTGCTGTACACATGAGCATGCATGTGTTGCTGTAGTATGTTGACTTTAATTATTATGGATAAATACTGAGGAATGGCATAGCTGGGTCATATGGTAGTTTCATCCCTAGTCTTTTAAGGAAACTCCATACTAATTCCCATAATGGTTGTACTAATTTATAATCCCACCAACAGTATAGAAGTTTGTCTTGCATCCTGGCCAGCATTTATTATTATTTGCACTCTTCATTTCATCCTCTTTCCTTTTCAGAAAGGCTGAAGAGCTTTGTCTTTTATCGAAAATATCCAACAGTTTTCTGAATTTTTCTTTTGGATTGTACAGTAAAGATTTTTTCCAGATATTTGTTCTGAAATGTTTTCTTTCTCTTGTTCTATGCTTTATAATTTTTTCCTACTCAATTTAAAATAAAGCCATGAGGATACCCAGGTTGAATGGGTTTCCTTATTCCAGCTTTGTTTCTTCTATAATGGTGGTGAAACCTTAAATGTTCAATTTATAGTTCAATGGTCATTGGTGGGTATAGTTTCCATTTCATTGACCATTTTCTTAGAGTTTTTACTCAAGGTGCCTCCCCTCAGTTGCCGTTTCATTTTTCACCTTCTGCAGCTGAATTCTGATATCATAAGAAGCAATTTTATGTGATACCTGCAATTCCTTGCATGCCAGGTTATTACTCTGTCCCCTGCTCACCTCTCCTGCCGATCCCATCCACCAAAAGTTCTACCTATACAAACTAAGTCTTTAGAATGTGCAGCACTACTGGCCTCTTTCCTCTACTTTTTGCTCACTTTTTTTTTTAGAAATAATGATAGAGCTGGGGCGTGGTGGCGCACACCTGTAATCCCAATACTTGGGAGGCTGAGACAGGAGAATTACAGGTTCGAGACTAGCCTCAGCAAATTAAGTGAGTGAGACTCTCAGCAACCTAGTGAGACTTTGTTTCAAAATAAAAAATAAAAAGGGCTGGGGGTATAGGTCGAAGGTAGAATGTCCCTGGGTTCAATCCCTAGTAGCCCCCTCTCCTCCACACACATACACAACGATGGTAGAATGGTGGGAGAAAGATTTGCCTGAGTACAATTTCTAAAGCCAAGTACTCTGGGTGTTTCTTTCCTGATAAAGGAAAGAAGGCTATGTTCTTAGTTTTCTGTGTCATGTCTGTTAGCCAAGCAATTGAAAATGAAATCTGGGTCTGCCACGAGAAAACTGAATTCCCTTTAGAGTTTTCAAAGTGAAAATCTATCCATTCCTTTTATATTATGGAATCAGTTGTCTGTTAATTTTGGTTTTAAAGGTTGTTTTCAATGTTTTTTTGTGACAAGTTAATAATAGCAGTGTTAAATAAGGCTAGCCAGAAGCTATTTTGAAGCTGAACCTTGTATCAGGAGGTTGAAAAAAAACATAATTGTACTTTTATTTAGAGCTTGCATGCTAATCATTTATTTTTAAAATCTCTGACTTTACCTGGAATTAAGGCACATTCTTATGGTTAATATTAAGATATGAATTTAAAATAATTTCCTTCCTTTCCTTTTTTAAAGTAATAATACCTTCAAAGAGTAAGCAAAACAGAGGCCTAAAAGTTGTATGATGCCTGTTGCAATTTAACAGAATTGCAGTGCACTTGAACTCATTATAATTCATTCATATAGACACTTCTAATGTCTTTTATTTGCTATATTTTTCTTACTGTGAGAGATAATACAACTAAAGAATAAGAATTTCCTTTACACCATTGACTTGCGAAGTTCATACAGTTAGAAAATGAAGGGTCTGATAACCTGTTCCAATAATTTTCACTGGGAATTGGTAGGGATCATAACCGAATGTCATGAATTAATAAAGGAGATGGAATCATTAACAAATTGTTCTTAATAGAAAAAATGATACGAGCTAAAATTGATGTGAAAAACACAGGAGGAAGTTAAGGGATTAGAGTGGGAGGGAAATCAGTGAGTATCTATTTATGTGTGCAGTTGCTTTTTTGAAATAATTAGTCACCTAATTGTGTATCCAGATATAGTAATTGTTGTTCCATAGTTATGATTTATTTTAAGAATTCTGTCTGTATAATTTTCAATTGTGTATTTTTCCAAATCAAATTGGAGAGAAATACATTTGTTTGAAATTAATTTAGGAGTATGTTTATAACCCCTTTTGGAATGAACAGAAAGATTTTTTCCTCTTCTGAATGGCTATGAATGTAGATAACTTCACTGATCCTTTAGGTAAACAAGTTCAGATTAGATGAAGGGTAGGCATTTAATCATAAGCAAGGAAGATTGAGGAGAAAATAGCACAGTTAATGCAAATGAATTTTCTGTACCTGATCAGTTAATTAAGACTTTACCTACAATCTATTTTTATTTTACTGGTAGAGACATATTTGAAGTCAGATGAAAGAGAGTTGTCAGAATAAATATAAACTATGGTCAAATAAAGAATTCATAGTTTTTATTAAAGTAGAGGGATTATCTGGGATACAGGTATAAAAGAACTTGATACTCTAGGAGTATATTATTTTGCATGTACATTTGAACAAGCTAAAAATCCTACTCTTCAGTGGAATGCACTGACAGTTTGCTAATCACATCCATAAACATTAAGTCATTTACAATTGGAGTATGCTTCCCACTTGGAACATTTTGATGATTTTTTTCTTTGAATATGCCAAATTAAGCATACATTAAAGCTATATTGTGTTCAAATTTCCACAAGAAAATCTTATTAGTGACATTTCCTGTATAAGTGGCTTGGAATAGAAATTCTATTTTATGAATTAAATTGTTCTGGCATTTTATGTGAAGGTGAACCTACTGACTTTTGGTTATAGGATAATATCAACCATTTTATTATAAAGTATTTTCAGTAATTGGAATACTGCTTAATTATGCAACTGGAGGTAAAATCTCATAGATGATAATTTCCATAGGACATTGAGTTTAAAACATTTTAGTGGTGAAAGTGAGACAATGTCCACATTTATAGCTTATTTGGACACTGTAATACACTTCTAGATTTATTAATTTTCACCTGACTGCTTATTTTCATTTCATAACATTTTTATCCCATAATACTTTCCCCCATCTCTGTTAACCAGTTCTGTTTATACTGGTTTTTATAAAATATCTAATGATTAGTCTTTCTCAGTATTTGTAGCTTTCATTACTTTATATTTCTGCTTTTACCTAGGTTCCTTGTTCCCAATCTGTTCTATCACAAAACTTTGCAAACTGTACACAGGGTTCCTTTAGCATTTATGAATTGTGATATTACTTGGTGAGAAAAAGTCACTTTAAAAGTTATTTTGCACCTTATTAATATAAAAATTATTTTAAAACAAAAACATGTATATTTTTCCAATATACAAAGTTTACTCAATATACAACTAACTTTAGTCTCTTGCAGTAGCATGTGACAAAGAGATTGGGCAACATTGACTCACAGTGTAATTCACATAGAAGGGTTGGGTCGTTAAAAATATTCAGTTTTGTCAAAGTTTGTTATTTTTGAAAGCATTTGTGATACTTGTTATAAAGAAAATGTGTGTGTATGTGTGTAAAAATATAGCTTTTATTAAAGAAGAAAGCTTACTAAGTCACTCTTTCCCAACAATAGTCTTATATTGGAGGTAGGAAGAGGCCTTGGCTCTAATTGTACAGAAAAGGCAAATAATGGAGATGAAGATAGGGCTTCGGTGATTCTATGCCATCTGAGGAGAACGGCTCCTTCTCAGGATACTGTAGTATCTCAGGATCCTGAGCCTTATTGTTCCTGTTCCATATAAATGCTGCACATAGAATAATGGATCAGAGTTTCTGCTGGGTCTGAATGTTTATGCCCCCCCCCACCCCTCACACCCAGTTCACCTGCTGAAACCTTCATTTCCAAGGTGATGGGATTAGGAGGTGGGGACCTTTGGGAAGTGATTAGGTCGTGACAATTGAGCCTCACAAATGGAAGTCGTGCCCTTCTAAAAGAGGTTCTGTGGAGTTCATTTGTCCTTCTGCCATATAAGGACACAGTAAAAATGTACCATCTCTGAGGAAGCAGGCCCTTACCAGACAAAGAATCTGCTGGTACTTTGATCTTATACTTCCCAGCATCTGGCACTGTGAGACATCTCTGCTGTTTATCGGCTACCCAGTTTTGTTCTAGAAGCCCATACAGACTGAGACAGCCTCTCAATAGGTAAAGGGGTCTAAATAGATAGTTGAGCCAAGCAAGTCAACCTGCAGTTCATAAAACACAAGCCCCTGCACAGGGGGCTCCTAGAAGATCTCTCTGATGAAATTAGCTAGAATCTTCTGTATCTAGGCCTGAGCAACTGTCTCAGTTTGACTCAGTGGTTATTCCATGGCGATAATTTCAACCACAGAGACATGTGTCTGGGGATATTTTTGGTTGTCACAACCAGGTGCCATCTAATTTGTAGAAGCCAGGGTTGCTACTAAACATCATACATAGTACAGTACCCACTCTTACCCCGGCAAATAATTATTGAATAAGACAATAATGTCTGTTCTCATATCTCTATTTTACTGAATATCCTAGCCTGTACAATAACACCAGAAAAATAATTAAGTGGTATGCAGTTTGCAAAGAAAGAAGCAGAGTGGTGTTTATTTATAGGTGACACAAACATGAGTATAGATAATTGCAAGGAATAGCTTCAGAAAATGACTTGAACAAGTGAGCAAGTTTAACAAGCAAACAATCTAGAATAATTAAAATAATCTTGAAAAACAAGAGTAATTCTACCTGACTCTAGACTGCTTTAAAAATATAGTAGTCAAGATTGTGGATTTTTGGCATAAGAATAGACAAGTACAAGGAAGAGAATAGAGTCCAGAAACAGACACACATTTAGACAGTAAATTACCTCTTTCAAGATGCCAAAGCAATTAAACAAGGGAATAGAGAGTCTTGTTAGTAAATGATACTGGAATAATTTGATATCCATATGAAAAAACAAATCTATATCCCCTATGTCATACCACAAACAAAAATTAATTGAAGATAGGTCAGAGATTTAAAAGTAAAAGCTAAAACCCTAACACATCTAGAAGAAAAAAAACAGTATAATACTTTTCAAATTAGTGGTAGGCCATGATATGTTTGACAGGATATAGAAAATAACCACAGAAATTGATAAATTAGATTGCTTATCAAAAGACATGGTTAAGTAAACGAGTAAGCAATCCACTAGAAGTCTTTTCAGACCATAATGGAATGAAACTAGAAATCAACTATAAGAAGACCCAGAGAAACCTCATAAACACATGGAGACTGAACATCACACTGCTGAATGAGGAATGGGTAAAAGAAGAAATAAGGGGAGAAATTAAGAAATTCCTAGAAACAAACGAAAACAGAGAAAACATACCAAAATCTCTGGGACACCCTGAAGGCAGTATGAAGAGGAAAATTCATAGCACTGAGTGCCCACATAAGAAGAACAGAAAATCACCAAATAAACAACCTAATGACACACCTGAAAGCCCTTGAAAAATAGGATTATAATATTTGTAAAACATATGGCAAAGGATGTGATTCAATTATATGTGAAGAATTTCCATGTTCAATAAGATAAAGATTGAATAAAATGAACAAAGTACTTCAGCGTACACTTCACAGAGGTAGTTACATTAATGTCCAGTGAACACAGTAAGGAGCTTAATATCTTCAGGCTTTGGGGAAATGCACTTACAACCACAATGAGGTAGCACTCTGCACCCACTAGAATGGCTGACAGTAAAAAGACTGACAACATAAAACAATGGTGAGGAGTTAGAGCCATGAACTCTCATAGATTGTTGTTAGGAATAATAAATGTTGCAAGTACTTTGGGAAAAAGTTTTTCAGGTTTAAAAGATAAATTTCTATATACCTACACTTGACCCAGTAATTTAAGAAGTAAAAATTTATATTACACACAAAACTGAACATCTTCATAACAGTTTTATTCATAATAGCTCCAACTGGGAACAGCCCACATGTTTACCAATAAGAGAATGAATAAACAAATTCTGACACATTTACACAATGTAATACTACTTAGCAGTGAAAATGAGTGAACTAGTAATACATACAATAGCAGGAATAAATCTCACAGACATAATGCTGAGCAAAAGAACCAAGATAAAAAGAAGAATATATCTTGTATGATTCCATTTCTAGGAAGTTCTAGAACAAATTTAATGCAAGATTTTTAAAACAGATGATTGCCTCTGGGAAGGGAGATTGACTACACAGAGACATGAGAGCATTTTCCACGGAGATGGAAATGTTCTCTATCATCATAAGGGTGTGGGTTACATAGGTGTGTCCACTCGCCACAATTGTACCATTAGGATTTATGCACTGTCTTGCAAATAAATTTTTAGTTTCTAAAAAAATTTCCTTAACCTTTAAGTGATAGAAATGTTGTGACAACTTTTACAAATTTCTATTTGCCTAAGAACAAAAAACTATATAATATTTTTGACAATGCAGTGTATATTTGTTAATATTCCTATTGCTTATTTATAGACCAGGCTGTTTTTATTTATCATATGTAAACAGATACCTGATACTGAATTTGCCTTTCAAATGTTTAAAACAGGTTATACAGCCACATGTGGTGGCACACGCTTATAATCCCAGTACTTGGGAGGTTGAGACCTGAGGATCTGGGTTCGCCGCCAGCCTCAGATACTTAGTGAGGTCCTCCGCAACTTAGTGAGACGCTGTTTCAAAATAAAAAATAAAAAATAGGGCTGGGGGTGTAGCTCAGAGGTAGAATGGCCCTGGGTTCAATCCCTAGTACCACAAAAAAACCCCAGGTTATACAAGGTTAATATAAAAATGAGGAAATGCAGGTAGCATTAAGAAATGAAAACAAATTGGTAAATGTTATAAATTAAAATTCTGCACACCACAACATTTTAAAATAACCAATGCAATTTTTGAAAGATTTTGGCCTTAAAAACTTTATCATAAATGAACTTACTTTTCTCCATAAAAAAGTTTATCATAAAGCAATTTTAATAATGCTACTCAGAGTAATATTTCCAAAGTAATATTGGAAATTACCTTGGAAAAGAGGTAGGAATCAACTATCATTTAATTAGAACCACATTCTTTCATTTAAACTGTTATGATTATTTTCAAAGCTATCTTGTATTTGGATTTGAATTTTATTACCTTTTGCAAAGCACTATATAAACATATTGCCATGCAATTAATAAACATGAGTACAGGTATTCCACTTCTGTTTTGTATTTCAAGAAGTATTTTAAGTCAATTGGTAGTAAGTGTTCAAGAATCTGTCTAGTTACTCAACTGGAATAGTTTAGGAAATAGTCCATCCACTTTCTGATAAGAGAAAAAAGGAAGTTGTACTCTTAGAAGTGAATCTGACAGCCGGGCGTGGTGGCGCAGACTTGTAATCCCAGTACTTTGGGAGGCGGAGACCAGAGGATCTGGGTTCTCGGCCAGCCTCAGCTCTCTCTTTCTCTCTCTCTCTCTCTCTCTCTCTCTCTCTGTCTCTGCTTAGTGAGGCCCTCTGCAACTTCGTGAGACCTGGTTTCAAAATAAAAAGTATAAAAAATAGGGCCGGGGGTGTAGAGCAAAGGTAGAACGCCCCTGGGTTCAATCCCCGGTACCACAAAAAAAAAAAAAAGAAGTGAATCTGACAGAGGAGAAAGATGCAATAACTAGAGAAAAGATTTTGCCAAAGTATAAAGAAATTTTGTAGTGCTTCCACATACATTGTCAAAGACCTGTTCCCATTTTGGACCATGTCATGATGGAGAGGAGGCATTTCGGAATTAGTCATGTGTTTCAATGACAGCATGATTGTGAAAGCCAGTTTTAGGACTGAGAGAAATTAAAGCCTTTTCACTTTTATTGGTATTGATACATGACATCCATCAGTTCATTGACAATACTAGTCTTTGAAATGTCTTGTCCGGGAAGGAGTATTTTACATCTGATTAGGCATTCATATACAGTTTAGAAATAAAATATTTTACACATAGTTTTCATTGTAATTAAGTCTAAAATTATAGAATTGGAAGAAGTAGATTTGATAACTCTTGACAGCAAAAGGTTATGAATGTTTGATAATCAGAATTAAGATAAACATTGAGTTACATTTAGACTTACTTGGAAAAATTATAGCATTCTTATAGGACTCTGGCAAGAAATGTGTTTTATGTTGTTTAAAATATATACTTCTACTTAGTGAGGCCCTCTGCAACTTCGTGAGACCCGGTTTCAAAATAAAGTATAAAAAATAGGGCTGGGGGTGTAGCGCGGAGGTAGAATGCCCCTGGGTTCAATCCTCGGTACCACAAAAAAAATAAATAAATAAAATATATACTTCTAAGTCTTAAGTTTATAAGTTAATAAATAAAGATTCTTGGCATATCTCAGTACAAAAGAGTTATTTGTTTTTAGTATGCCAAATAGATCTAAATTATAAATGTTATTTGATGTCCTGAAGGTGGTTGGCCTTCAACTTTGTGTAAATGAATAGTGTGTGTGTAGTCGAGATAGGCTTTACTTAGCCATGCTTAGACCCTGTCTGGAGGCTCATAATCCTCAGTTATTGTAAAACAAATTTAATAAGTCCAAAATGAAATTCTGTCTGGCTGCACAGCAATATTGGAAAACAGTGAAAATTTTATTCCTTAAATAATGTGTTTTTGTCATTAGAAAAATAATATGTGTCTTCATAGAGATAGTTATTTCAGAATGTATTTTTTGATATGTATGTGTAGGTATGAAAACACACACACACACACACACACACACACACACACACACATATGCTTGATATCACATCTAACATAAACTATGGAATCCTGCTTTTCTACTTAATTTTTATCTTAAATGTTTTCCTCTATAACTAAACATTCTATACAATATGTATGTTTTATATAAATATATAATAATTTACTTAATCATTCTTATACTTTTGGTCATTCCCTGGTATTACATACAATTTTTTTAGCAGTCATCTGGGGTCCTGCATTTTTATTTGAGTTTTACATTATTTACTTGGAAAAGATTTCCAGCTGTGAAACAGCCAGGTCAAAGGCTTTTCTATAATTGCTTTCTAAAAAGAACATTCCATTCTTTTCTATAAAAGCACTCTTGTCTCATTGTCTGCTTGCTCAACTTATATATTATGATTTTTATTTTTGTTATTTATAGATGAATCTCACTGATATAGTTTGTATTTCTTGGATGACTAGTGAGGCTCTTGTCTTGGAGGGATTTTAGGATTTTCTTAATGATTAGCATTATTTCTTTCTTTGCTATAGATTTTATTCTAGTCCATCATATTGTAACAGGTATTTTTTGCATTTAGTTGTTTACCTTTTAATATAAATATGCATATTAAATATATATGCATATCTGTTTATTTACATAAATATATTTGATCTTGAATTCAAATACAATTTTAATGGGGTCATTTGATATCCTTTAACACTCAGATTATTTTGGGCAAACATTATTATGGGCAAATGGAATCTTACACTATCTGAATATAGGTATCATCAGTAGTTTGATATATAATCTGTGATACATAATTGGCTTGTACTTTTATAATATCATTACTTTAAACTACAGCTAAAGGAAGACAAATGGTTAAATTCTTTTAGACTTTCCTGGAAATGTCTAAGACTGGAACCAGTCTTACCAGTTTCTAATGAAAGTTGGCAATGTCAAGATGGTTTGTGGCCATGTCAAGATGTTGAAGCAGTGCCCAGGTCATTGCTCATTAAAGATACTGCTCTTTGGACCAACAGAAACCCAGCAGAAGGATTCTAGCAATTTTTTATACTACCACATATCCCTTCAAGATAGTGCAGAACATTTTGTTTTTGAGAAATATTCAGGGCTCTTTCCTCCCGTTGGGAGTACTTACTGCGTGTCTATTTGTATTATTGGCTTGTGTCTTTTTTTTTCTTTTTTAGCAGCAATGAATACATTGGGAGAAAGAACATTTTTAGAAATCATTATCCCTTTGCCTTTTCTGTGTCTCCATATTCTTCCATTAGTTATTCTATATTGCGTTTCCCTCCCCCATAGGCATGTATCCTTTGTTCAAATATGGATTATTCCATAGCGATAAGTCATTAATAATTCTCTGCTCTGCCACAGTCATTTCTTGTTAGGTATGTCATTTCTTAATTTCTGGCAATGGTTAATTTCTTCTTTCCCTTCTTGTTCTGTTTGCCTCCTTGAGATCATTCAAATGCAACTTGATCTCGATTCCATTATGATTTATAATCACCTGCCTCTCATATGACTCCTTCAGTACTTTGTGTCTTCTGTCATACTTACATTACTGTTGGTTTTCTATCATTCTGATTTCACTTCCTCCCAACACACCCCCACCATTGGCCATTTTCATATGAAATGTCTGGCCATATGAAATAAGCATATGTTCTGTGTATATGTATACATCTTTCTAAAGCCAACAGTAGACACTGCTCCTACTCACACATACGAAATGTGAACCCATCAGTCTTTTTGTTATTCAGCAATCATCTCTCCACATACCTAGATCATGTTTCTTCTTCTTCGACAAATTACTGAAGGTCATCAGGTGACCTTTATCTTTCCCCAAAGAACTCAGATTAAACCACCCAATTTAACAATTCAGGGAAAATCAATTCAGTGACATGAGATAAAAGAAGAGGTACTATCAAAACTGTCATGTCTCTAAGATACCTTTTTTTTTAACCAGACTGGATACACTAATCTGGCACTATTTTAGCTGGGGTTTCCTGGTTTCTTTCCAAGCCATAAAAATTTCTATAAAATGGAAATAATTACACATTTAATTACAGTTCCAAAAATTTGCATTCTTGGATGAAACTGACTTTTTCTCCTGTCCTACTATTGCCATAATTGCTACATTGTCTGCTCTTAATTTGCATTTTAATTGAGCTTTAAACATTTAACCAGAGGATGGTCCAATAGGAGATTCTATAATGATCTCAGTAATTGGTAGGCAAGAGTTATTTTTTATTGCTATTTTAGCAGTAGGAAAGTCTGTCCAACAGGGCTGGGGAAAGAGCTGATAACCTTCAAAACAGGCTCTTTGCTTTGGAGCTGTGTTGCAAAAAAACAGAACAGGAGTTAGGAATGGAGAAATCAGAAGAGACAGATGGTGAGAGATTTCTAGGATCACTCAAATTGTTTCAAATTCATACCAGAATTTTTTTTTACCAGTTAGGGCAAAATGTCATCTTTATTTTGAGTTCCCATAGATACATTTAATTCAGTTATACTGGACCTGGCATTTTTGGTTTTTTGGGGGGTCTTCAAGGAGTTTTAGAAACAGCCTACATTGGATTTTGTCAGCATTTCCAACCACTCCCAAATTTAAACGATATAAACATTTTTTAAGACATTTTCTTTTAAGCCACTCTGGGAAAGACATGAAAGTAAGATGACTTATTCTTACATTATCTGTATTTAGAATAACCTTCTTTTAGTTGCAAAAACAGAGTGATGGTGTCTTCAATGTGAGACAGGGGACATTTTAGTGGGCACAGCAGCTGTTGATTCATATATAATTGTACATCTCTCTTCTTTATTTTTCTCTTAGGTGAATCAGAAACTTTAGTTTATTGTGAAAATTAGCAACCAATAAGATTGAAGAATGATTTCCCAGAAAGATTTCCCATATAGGATATGCATGACACAATCTAGTGAATGTGCTCAAGTGATACACTCATATCCCATTGTGATCAATGATGTTCGTGTTGGGATTATAGTCATAGTACCAAGAATAAAGCCAATCTGACATGTGATTGAAAGTAACAAAAATGCTTTATGTTTTCTTGAGAAAATATGAATGACTCCTTGTAAATGAGGAACTTCAAAATGGATATTTGTAAAATACCAGTTATAGACTGCCCAGCATGGCTCTTAAACTTTTCAAAATACTTTCTCAGCATTGAGTTTTGAAATCTCTGATTACATGAGAGCTGTCTGTGCAATAAAAATACCTAGTTACATATAAGATTCTTTATAGTTAGTAAACTTCTCTTGTTTATATATTACTAGTTAACTGTTTCTAGCCCAGAAATGAGCTAAAAATGTACATTTAATGCACTCTTAATTTTGTTTTGTGTTATTTTGTTATGTGTAGAGACATTGAGGGGCAAACACAGAGACATGAAACTTACATGGAGAGAGAAATAACATGGGCATTTTGAATCTAGTAATCTCCTGCCTAGGGATTGAGACTCATACATGTTCAGCAGAGGTTTTGAGGTCAAAGCTACCAACTACCATTTGGGGAGTAAATGATCATCGAGCTTTTTACTCTAAATATTTGATGTAAGATGAGACATGGATGAAGGGTTATTGATCTACCTTATTTGTGATAGTATCCAGGAGGAAGACGAATCAGAGGAGTAAAGTACTTGAAAGTTTGAGGGAAAAAATACATGGAGTAATAGGTGTGAGGACAGTCCTAGGTACCACTAGCCTTTGAGTGAACTTAGCACATTGTTAGAAGAGACAAAATTTTCAGAGGCTAAGAAGACTCTTGTTCCATTGGAATCATTCAATCATTTCTGGAAATATGATTTTATTTATTCAATATTGTATTGAGCTCCCAGTACAATATTAATGTTAAATAAATTCTTGTCAGACCAATAGATGAATGCTCCCTGAGGAAGCTGAAGGAATCATAAGTGAGCTATTAGAGTCTGATATTTCCTTCTAGGAGCTTCTACATCAAAGCAAAAGTACACAAATAGCAATAATCAAACACAAATGAGGATTAGAGACAATACTTGATTTAAGAATTTGGTTATTTCAAAACATTTTAGCAGTTTGAGGGACATAAATTATACAAAAATCCAGAGAAAAGACAAAAGAATTTCTGCCTAGGGTGAGAACTTGAGACAAGATTAGATAGTACTATAATGAAGAAGCAGCATTTGAGCTAGGTAGGATTTTTATATTTAGAAATGTGTAGAGAAAAGAGAGGGGAAGGAATAGTGGGCCATTCTGTATTAAGAAAATTTAATTTACTATTTTTTCATGTGATGATTATTGATTTCTATGTATAGACATTAAACTACTTGCTAGAACACAGGATAAATAAGAACGTTGAATTCTTCAGAGAGCTTCCAGTTGATGGAAGATGCATGTTTGCTAGAGGCATGCAGTGGTGCTCTACGACCTGCAGGAGGCGTCTCTCCCACACAGTGGCCGGAGCCCCAGGGCAGAGTTCACTTTCTCGACTCAGTGACCCAGCTGACCGCTAGGTGCGCTGCATACTCCAGCATGAATGGATTTTGTTTGTAGCACACTTATATTCTACTTTGTGCTAAAGTTCATTTATTTATTTCCCTCTAGATCTTAAGTTCCTGGAGGCCACACAGACTGAGTGTATCATCCTTGCATCCCTCTGTGGTATCTAAAACAGTGCCTTGCATATACAAAAGGCATTTAAGACTTTTGGAATATATTAAGTTTTGTATTTGTTGGAAAATAGAACATGTCTAATAGAAAGCATGGTTATGAGATAAGATATCCTCTTCCTCGCTATTCTAGTCTTTCACAGCTTTTACAGTGTGTTGAGTAGGTGGGGTCAATGGTAGGTAGTTCTGTATTAAAGCCATACCTGCAACTATTGATATTATTTTTTGGATTGTGAAGACTTTGCAGGCATTTTTAAGTTTTCACCTCTCTGTGACTAAGCTTTTTATTAATCCATTAAGTCCCAAGTTTTTAATTCGGCAAATATTTCAATGAAATGGACACAGGTACATTAAAGTAGGTTGGAAATCATTATCTAGAGTTTATTATATAATTTATCAATAATGTCAGTGATATATTAATAATATTTGAATATCATCTCTAATTACTCACATACTACTTTTCTCAAAAGAATAGAACTCTAAAAACATGCTCAATTTGAGTTTTTCAGGTGTTTCAGAAATGGGATAATGGGGCATACTGGGTTAAAGGGAAAAACAGACCTGAACATCTGCAAGGCACTCTGTTCATTTACTTTATAAAAAGTACTTGTTAAAAGTCACCTTTTGCCCCAATTTCACAATCAATTTACGTTCATGGCCACCTACCTGACACTAAGTCAATATTCTGAGATTGTTTAGGAAGGCTTCTTATTTTTCTCAACTGTAAACTCCATTACCTTTTAAATGATTTTATAGCTGACAGCAAATGGTCCATGAAGCATATGAATAAAAATGAGGGCAAACATTTCATGCTTAAATAGCTATAATGGTAGTCAGTGTAATGGGCTGGAGTTTCAAAAATAACCACGAATCACTTAGTGGCCACATTAGATTATCCTATGCTTTCTGAAAAGATACCATTTGTAGGTATTCTGATACACATCTTCCTCTAGCTGGAAATTTGTGAGGAGTTTTGTTTTATATAAACGAGTGTTTCTCTACCTTCAGAGTACACAGGTCTATGGAGATCCATTACACGTAAAAAGGGCCGTGACTTAGGTTCATCATTGTGGTAAATGGTCTTTGGGAATGTTATTTCTTTAGAAAATATTCCTTAAGTGTCCACAGTTGCTTGTCATATTTCATGGGAATGGTATAACCACATAGTTTCTTCTAGGGTAAGTGCAAGTGTCCTCTGTCACTAAGGAAACAGACGAGTTCTGCTATTTCTTAAATAGTTCCTATGGTGCTTTTAAGAATCATCATGTTGTCCAGATTGTTGTGATGCAGATTGAAAGTGGCCTGGCCTGAACTCCTGGGGAAGGGAGTGAGTGAGTGCAGTGTTAAATGGGCATCCTGTGTACCTGGAGTTTTCCAGTCAGAATAGCTTCACTCATACTCGCTGTTTCTTCAAAGCTTTTTACTTGGTCAGAGACTCTGCAATCATTTGTGCTTTTGCCTGTGCACTATGAGACATTTTAAAATGCCTTTCCAATCTTGGAACCTGTCGATTGCATATGAATCAGCTTTACACTCATGCAAAGCCAGTCCTGTGGTCTGCTGGCTTTTCTTTAAAAGTGCCATTCCCTTGTCAAAGTTTGTACAAATAGCCCTGAAAGACGCTCTCAGGGTCATCTTACTGCAGCCCATCTTTGATGACTTTGGGAAGCTGTGGGAGGTATGGCACACTATGAACTCAGGCAGTAGTGGACTGCAGCTGGTATGGTGCAATCTTTTTGTTTTCACCTTAATAGTATTGGATTAATACATACTATATATTATAAGTATTATATAATATTCATAGTATTATGTTCTGGCTTTTCTTTAAGAGAATATAGCAGTAACAGTCTCCCTCAGCTACCCTTCATTTTGTGTCATACTTTTCTGAAATTTAATTTTCTTATTCTTAAACCACAAACAAGCTGGGCATAGTGGCGCATGCCTGTAATCCCAGTAGTTGGGAGGCTGAGACAGAAGAATCACAGGTTTGAGACCAGACTCAGCAACTTAGCAAGACCTTTAGGAACTTAGCGAGATGCTGTTTCAAAATAAAAAGGTCTGGGATGTAGCTCAGAGGTAGAATGCCCCTGGGCTCAATGCTTAGTACCAAAACAAACAAACAAACAAACAAACAGAATTTATTGTTTACATCCATGCAGTGTTTTTTACTTGTGTCTGTGTATTTTGATTAAGGTCACTTTCTAGTTGTAATGAAAGACTTTAGGCAGATTCTTTTTGTTTGTTTGACTCTTCTAAATAAGCAGGTCTTTACAAAAAGTTATAAGCTTAAGAAGGAACATCAGAATCCTTATTCCATCCTCTTCTAACCATCAGAGTGGATTAGCAGACACCATTTTTTCCCATAAAGTCTCCGTGCTAATGTCTATGACATTCCATAGGTGATTTTTGAATACCTGTGTACTTCAGACCCCCTTTTGGTAGTGCATGTTTACCAGGAGTCCAAAATCTGTTTATGAGTTGTACTTGCTGTTATATTATATAATATAGTTAAATATTATATAAACTAATGTAACACACAAGTTGAGAGAAGTATTTACATGAAAATGTAATAGAATGCTAGCCAATTTGCTAAAGAAAGTTGTTGAATTAGCGGTGGATAAGCCAATCATGAAAGAGTGGGGGAACTGTGAATAATGCTTAACTCAGATTGCTTCTACAATGTCTTGTCACCTTATTATGATTAAAAATCTTGAAAATTATAGTGGATGCACAAAGGATATGCTTTATATAAGACACTGTAGGAATTTAACTAGCAGATGGATACTCAAAGCAAGGTCCTTGGCCCAACATCAAAAGAGCTGCAAACTAAGTGCATTTGAATGTGTGTATTTATAAAGAATGCTTAAGGTATTATTTTTTAAGATTCTTGACTTAAATACCTTTATTTAATAAATTGGCCAACCACCTATCCTGAATATTTCACATAAGAGGACTTATAACATGAGGATAAATCATAAGCTGCTCTCTCCTCTCCAAGTGGGGACAAAAGTGAGTGAAATGTTAGGGATTCTTTCTGCTCTGGGTGTCCTGATGGTGGAGAAGGGACTGGTGTGGACCCAGAAGACACAGATTTTCCATCATTTGGTCTCCAGATGGGGAAGGTGTCCTCTTGTCATAGGTTGTCTTGGGGAAACACCAGTAGGGTCTCTATTTCATTATATAGCTCCTGCCAAAGTAAACCTTCAGCTAAAATCAAATCACACACTTCATTCTCATATGTTGCATTTGTATTTTGATACAAACATTAGCATTGCTGTTAAAGTCTACAGACATCAACTACTTAAGGGAGCAGTCTAGTGACCAAAGAAAGTGTCCCTAAAAAGTGCCTCTTCTTGGCAGTTCCCACACCTCGTTAGGAGATTTTTTTTCCAGAACTTTCTATCCAGAAGATTAAAATATTATTGAGAGATCTTATAGTAGAAGAAGTACAGACTACCTTATCTTTCATTGTTGTGCATTTTAATCTATCAACCAATTTTTAAAATTTTCTTGAAATCAGGTAATAGCCATGTTAATAGTCTCCATACTACCAGACATAGCACCGAAACAGAGTAGGTGATGAATAGATGTAGAAGTAATGATCAAGTTCCCAAAGTAGGATATTTAGCTCTTTGCATAACAATTGTAACAGAGATTTCTCTCCTGTGACAGATTATAGTTTTACCATATCAATTTGCTGGCTCTTCTCTCATCTTTCCATTTACTGTGCTACCCATTATAGATGATACTCTACATTTTAATGTTGAGATGTTATCACACTGGATTCATTCAGCTGGTTTCGCAGAACTGGCTGATCATGAGACAGATTTTCTTTTTTTCTGTAGTAAGCTTGGCTTAGTGCTTGTGCAATTCATGCAGGCCTCATCTGTGCTCCTCTTCCCTGCAGATGGTTGTTCCCAGACCTTCATTTGCCTCCCTCAAATATAGCATCAGCCCAGAGGTGAATTTATAGATAGTGTGGCCACCTCGGGAGGTTTGGCACATTCTGCAGGCCCTGCTGTGATACAGACCAATCAACCCAAATCTTTTATGTCTCTTTCCATATTGAAACTCCCACGAGGTAAAGCATTAAGCTACATTAAGCCCCATAAAGAGAAATTCGAGTTCATGATGTGTAACTTCTCAGTAATTGTAATTAGTATAATATGCTTCTTGAATTTGATGACTGATATCTGAAAAAAATGTTGCCGTTTTTCTCATTTCTATTTCAGCATTTAACACTGAAAACTTTTTAGTAGAACACTTAGTACCTCTCACAAAACTTTGTAAGTGGTTTGATTGTACACAGGATTATATCAAATGATCAGGAAGCAGACAGCACATAAAATTAAGTACATAAACATAATTTACAACATTTATAAAAGTGCATTTTGAATTTCAAAGTTTGAGTAAAAACTGAAGTTAAAATATTTTCACAAATATCTCTAATATATCTATGTATCAAACAAAATTTGTGGGTAGAATATATAGGACCAAAGTAGTACAAATGTGTGTGTGTGTGTGTGTGTGTGTGTGTGTGTGTGTGTGGTACTGGGGATTGAACCCAGGGGCATTCTACCTCTGAGCTACATCTCCAGCCTTTTTGTTTTGAAGCAGGGTCTCACTAGGTTGCTGAGAGTCTTGCTATTTTTCTGAGGCTGTCCTTGAACTTGTGATCCTCCTGTCTCAGACATACAAGTAATATGATTACAGGCATACATCACCACACCCAGCTGGGCAAGACTCTTAATAGCAGAAAAGGAGAGTATGTTAGGAAATATCCATCTGTGTAGATATCAGTGAACCTGAAGGTATCAGAGGGAGGTTATATTAGAAAACATGTAATATAGTATATACTGCTCATAATTATAGTCAGAAAGTTTACTCTCTCTTAGTAATTGATAGAACAAGCAGCCAGAAAATCAGTAAGGTTGCAGAAGACTTAATAAAACACACTGACTACATTCATTGATGTTTTAGTGTACTCCTCCCAACAACAGCAGAATGAATATTCTTTTCAAGAGTGTAACACGGGGCATGGTGGTGCATGCTTGTAATCCCAGTACTTGGGAGGCAGAGACCGGAGGATCTGGGTTCGAGGCCAGCCTCTGCTACTTAGTGAGGCCCTCCGCAACTTCGTGAGACCTGATTTCAAAATAAAGTATAAAAAATAGGGCCGGGGATGTAGCTCGGAGGTAGAATGCCCCTGGGTTCAATCCCTGGTACCGCAAAAAAAAAAAAAAGAGTGCATAGAATATTTACCAAGGTAAATTATGTTTGGGCCCATAAAATAAGTCTCAACACATTTAAGAGGATTGCAAAGTATGTTTTTAAACCACAGTAGAATTAAGTTATACAGTAGTAACAGAGGAAGCCTGGAAAATCCCCAAATATCTAGACCCTAAGTAGTATACTTCTAAACAGTCCATGTGTAGAGTTTGAACTGTGGTCCTCAAGAAGATACATCAGTGTCCTAATCCTTGGAACCTGTCAGTGTGATTTTATTTGGGAAAAGGGTCTTTGAAGATAGAATGGCAGTAAGGCTCTTCAGCTGAGACAATTCTGGATTGTGTAGGTGGGTCCTAAACCCAGTGAAAAGTGTCTTTCAAAAGAAAGAAGAGAGGATGCAGGTCCAGTGGAGAAGACATGTGAATAATGAGGCTGAGATTGGAGGTTTGTGACCACAAGCAAGAGGACATCTGGAGCCACTGGAAGCTGGAAGAGACTGGGGCGGGGTGCTCCCTGGCGTCCTCAGAGGGAGCACAGCTCTACCAACTGCCTGATTGTAGACTCAGTGGTGGGAAAATAATTTCTGTTGTTCTAGGTCACCCAGTATGCAGTAGTTTGTTGTGCAGTCATAGCAAATTAACACACCTAATCAAAAGAGAAATTAGAAAGTATATTCAACTAAATGAAAGTACATATACCACGTGGCAAAATTTGTTAGATGTTAATCAGTACTTAGGGGAAATTGTGTGTGTGTGTGTGTGTGTGTGTGTGTGTGTGTGTGTGTGTGTTACTGGGGATTGAACCCAGGGGCATTCAACCTCTGAGCTACACCTCCAGCCCTATTTTATTTATTTTGAAACAGGGTCTCACTAAGTTGAGGAGGGCCTAAGTTGCAGAGGCTGGCTGCAAATCTGTGATCCTCATGTCTCAGCCTCCCAAGTACTGGGATTACAAGCATGTACCACCATGCCTGACTGAGGGGAAAATTTATAGAACTAAATGCTTATATAAGAGAAGAAGATATGTCCTCAATTAACCTCAGCTTCTGTCTTAAGAAACTAGAAAAGAAACCAGGCATGGTGACACATACCTGTAACCCCAGTACTTGGGAGGCTGAGGCAGGAGGATCACAGGTTCAAGATCAGCCACTGAAACATAGTGAAACTCTCAGCAACCTAGTGAGACCCTGTTTCCAAACAAACAAACAAACAAACAAACACACAAACAAACAAACAAGGCTGAGGGAGTAGCTCAGAGGAAGAATTCCCCTGGATTCAATTCCTAATGAAACACACACACACACACACACACGAAAAGAACAAATGAAACCCCAAATAAGCAGAAGACAGGAAATAAAATAAGGATCAAAGTAGAAGTAAAAGACATAGAAGAAAGAAAAACAATAGGAAAATTAATGAAAATGAAAGTTTGTTCTCTGAGAAAATCAATAGTATTGAGACAGACAGAGAGAAAGAAGAATTTCCAGTGTCTGGAAGGAGAACAAGGGAGGTGGCTGCAGCAGAACTGCACAGATACTGAAAGGAGAATAAAGAGGCGGTACAGGATAATGAGGAAGGGGCACCCGCGCCCATTGTTTCTCTGCTCTCTTTCCCATCCCAGCCCTCAGACGGCTCCTCCTTACCTTCAGGGAAGGTCTTGTGTTTCTCTGGGTTGGGGTGCAGTCTCCCTGTGTGTGTGGTTTCTTAGGCTCCAATCTGTCACACCAGTCCTCATGCAGTTTACATTTTTTTTTTGAGGTACCGGGGATTGAACCCAGGGGCGTTCTACCTCCACGCTTACACCCCCGGCCCTATTTTTTTATACTTTATTTTGAAACCGGGTCTCACGAAGTTGCGGAGGGCCTCACTAGGTAGAGAGAGAGAGAGAGAGAGAGAGAGAGAGAGACGGGGAGAGAGAGAGAGAGAGGCAGTTTACATTTTTTATAAGTTCCGCTACTTTCTCCTTATCTCTGTCAAAAGCAGATTTGCTCTTTTTCCCGCCAGACCGGAGAAGAAAGCACATGCGAGTCTCTCCTTTGCTGGGAGGGATTCCTTCCTTTCTGGAATTTAGTTGATTTAGGTTTCTTTTTATTCCCAGTTCTCTGGTGGCTGTATCAAACAGGTGCTTTTGGAACTTACTTGGCTTGTACTTGTTGTGAAGGGAGAAGTGATAGGCTCTTGTGGACTTCCACATCCTAACATCAGAAGCTTAAGTCTAACTGGGCATGGTCGTGCACGCCTATAATCCCAGTACTTGGAGGCTGTAACAGGAGGACTGCAGGTTCAAGGCCAGCCTCAGCAACTTAGCAAGACCCTGTTTCAAAATAAAAAGGGCTATGGGTGGGTATAGCTTGGAGGTAGAATGCCCCTGGGTTCCATCCCTGGTACTAAAAAATTTAAAAAGCGCAAGTCCCTGCAGTGACTTGGCCCTGTGTATTAGTTGCCCAGTGCCATAACAATATTCCACACGCTGAGTCCTTAAACAACAGAAATTGCTTTTCTCACAATTCTGGAGGCTAGTGTCAGATGTCAAGGCTTCAGCAGGTTGGTTTCTTCTGAGTTCTCTCCTTGGCTTGCCATCGGCTTTTCTTGCTGTGTTCATGCACGGTCTTCATCTCTCCCTATGTCCCACTCTCTTCTTATAATTACACCAGTCATATTGGATTAGGGTCCACTCTAATGACCTCATTCTAACTTAATCACCACTTTGAAGACCTTATTCCAAATACATTTGCATTCTCAGGTACAGGGGGTTGGAACATCAACATATGAATTTGGGGTGATCAGAGTTCAGCCCATAACACCCTACATGAACTTCTCTACTTTCTTGACCTCATCTCCTACTAGCCTCTTAATCTGATCAAGCCACACTGGTCTCACCACTGATCCTATAGCTGCCAGGCCTCTTCTCAGACAGGTGGTCTTTTACTGGCTGTCCCTCTGCCGGGGTAGTTTTCTCAAGATACCCCCTCTCCTTGTTCTGCCATGTCCTTCACACCTCATCAAATATTACTCTCTCCTTGGGGCGTACCCTAACTCTCCTATGTAAGATTGTAATCCTGACCCCACTGCCTTATTTATTCTTTAGTGCACTTACCACCTTCTAATCTAGTATATACTCTATTTATTGAGTGTGTGTATTTTCTTCCCGTGGCCCACTAGCATCCGAATTCCATGACGGTTGAGATGTTTGTTTGCTGTATTCACTGCTATTATCACTCAGTACCTGGCACACGTTGGATATTCTATAATGACTCTTTTTTTTTTTTTGCCGTACCGGGGATTGAACGCAGGGGCGTTCTACCTCCGCACTACACCCCCGGCCCTATTTTTTATACTTTATTTTGAAACCGGGTCTCACGAAGTTGCGGAGGGCCTCACTAAGGAGAGAGAGAGAGAGAGAGAGAGAGAGAGAGAGAGAGAGACAGGGAGAGAGAGAGAGAGACAGACAGACAGACAGAGACAGAGAGAGCTGAGGCTGGCCGCGAACCCGGATCCTCTGGTCTCCGCCTCCCAAAGTACTGGGATTACAAGCGTGCGCCACCATGCCCGGCCTATAATGACTCTTTATTACTGTTGTTTTCTAGTTTCAATCCCTTTGGTATGATACCCAGTAGTGGAATAGCTGGATCATATGGTGGATCCATTCCCAGTTTTCTGAGGAATCTCCACACTGACCTCCACAGTGGTTGAACTAGTTTGCAATCCCACCAACAGTGTAGAAGAGTCCCAATTTCCCCACATCCTCGCCAACATTTGTTGTTGTTTGACTTCTTAATGCTTGCCATTCTAATTGGGGTCAGATGAAATCTTAGAGTAGTTTTGATTTGCATCTCCCTGATTGCTAATGATGTTGAACATTTTTTCATGTATCTAT